>CAUYQG010269017.1:0-49496 GCA_963574415.1 Tarsius wallacei
CATTTTTTCTTTCAGCACTTTAAATGTACCAATCCATTCTTTTCTGGCCTGCAAGATTTCTGCTGAGAAATCTGCTAATAATTTTATGAAAGCTTCCCTGTATGTAATGTCACTGCTTATACTATTTTAAAGATTTTTTTAAAAAATTTATTTGAGATTAAAAAGTTTGATTAAAATATGTCATGATGTGATTCTTTTTTATTTTTTCCTAGTTAAAAACATTTGAGCTTATTGAATGTGTATAGTAGTTTCCCCTTGTTTATGAGAGATATGGCTAAGATTGCCAGTGGGTACCTAAAACCACAAATAGTACCAAATCATATATACATTACAATTTTTTTTCTATACACCTATACCTATGATAAAGTTTAATTTATAAATTAGGCAAAAGAGATTAAAAATAATTAATATTAAAATAGTAAAAGTCTAACAATATATTGTAGTAAAAGTTATGTGAGTGTGATCTTTCTCTCTCTATTCTCCGCCCCTTTTATAAGATATCTTATATTGTACTTACTTATTTTTGGACTGCAATTGGCCTTGAATAACTAAAATCGCTGGAAGTAAAACTGTTTTGGATCATTTCACTCTGCCTTTTTCTTGCTTTCTGCTCCTTTTGAGATGCTTATAATAAATATATGTCACGTTGATAATGTCCCTTAATCTCTAAAGCTCTCTTCACTTTATTTTTTAATTTTTTGTTTCTCTGACTCAATAATTTTAACTGACTTGTATTCAAACTTGATAATATTTTATTCTGTCTAGTCTATTACTCCCCCTCTAATTAATTTATTAATTCATTTGTTGTACTTTTTTAGCTCCAGATTTTCTGTTAAGTTCTTTTTCTAGCTGTTATCTATATGTTAATATTTGCAATTTGATTATGTATCATTTTCTTTCTTTCATTCAATTCTTGGTGGTTTTATTTAGATTGTTGAGTTTCTTTGCAGCAGTAGTTTTGATTTCTTTTCTAGGCAACTCATAAATATGCATTTCATTAGGATCAGCTTTTGAAGTTTTGTTCCTTTAATTGGGCTATTTTTTTGTCCTTTTATACACTTTGTAATATTTTGCTGGAATTTGGACATTTGGAAGACAGCCTTATCTTCCCATATTTGCATACTGGCTTTGTGAAGAGGAAGATTTTTACCAATGAGCTTGGCTAAACAATTTGGGACTTCTCAAATTTTTACTGATCTTTTGTTCATCCTGGTGTCTGCCTACTAAATCTCTCAAATATTGTATTGCTTGCATCTGTTTTAAATGGCTTCCAAGCTCTGTTGCCAATCTGTCAGCACTTGGAGTAAGGCAAGAATGAATCCTGCCCCTTGGGTGACGTCCCCAAAAATCAGAAATTTGAATGCATGGTGTATGGTCCTCTCTTTCATTTTCATTTTGGGGGACGATCCCCTTTATGGGAGGTTTCCTCTCAGTAAGGCCTTCTATTCTATGAAGAAAAGGGGCACAGGCAGTGTGCAAAATGTTTCAAATTTTTATACTTATTTTGTTGGAATGCTTTTTTTGCTTCACAATAGCAGCGGTACAGTAACTTTTCAGTTAATCTCTAGAGTTTTTATAGCGATATTATGATGGGAATATTGTTGTTAATTTGGTTTTTCTGTGAGGTAAGAAGGGCCTGGATCTTCCTTATTCTCCATCTTGCTGATGTCACTCTTTTAATACAAATTTTTAATGAACTGTTTATACTGAAAATATTAACACTTGTAGAAATGATTATTAAATTTTTCCATATTATTTACTTAATCGTAGTTGTATGTATTTTGAGGGTGCATGTGATATTTTAATTCATATATCTATATACACATATGTGTATATATGTATGTGTATATTTATGTATTTATATATATATATAAAAAGTATAATGTTCTAAATCAGGGTAACTGGAATATCCATCACCTCAAATATATATCTTTTTAGTTCTAGAAACATTACAATTTTTTTCTAGTAGTTATTTTGAAGTAATATTAGAATTTGCTACTGAAAAGTTTATTATACTTAATTCATCTCTCTTAGTTTTGTATATTCTGCTTATGATAGATTGTTGATATGTTTAAATAACTTGTAAGCCAAAAAAAAGTTCTCTGTAATTTATCTTTAAAAATGTACTTGCCCATTCTTAAATACAATCTTACATTAAAGAGAGTTTACCTCTTTGAGTTCAGAATCTCAAAAAATGGACACTGAGATGGATACAAAAGATTTATTTGAGGGAAGTCCAGTGCATGATAAATAAAGATGAACAAGTTAGATATAGAAAGCTTTCAAGCTGAAATACAGGTCTAACACTTGTGAAAGGAGAGAGGGTTAGAGGAAGAATGGGTGCAAAGAACCTCAGTTTGTGATGCATCTTTGAGACGTCTTGGCTGAGCCAGTAGGGACATCCAGAATAAAAATTGTCCATTAGAAGAGACTTACATTAAACTGAAATGACCTGGCTTTAACATGCTCCCTATGCTCAGCCTTTAATTGGAAGTAGTTCAAGCAGTGGGCGACTTCAGAGTAAACTCTCATAGATTATGAAGGGGTAGTGGTCAGAGATTATCCGTTAACTATACTTTTCACAGCAGTTTCTTTCTTGAAGAAAGATCTGAGTTATGCATTTCCATGGGCGCAACGTCACTCTTTTGAATGTTTTTTTCAGCTTTCTACTATTTTCCATAATAAATGATAGCTCTCTCAAACATATTTTTCTACCTCTATCTTTTAATACCAGAGATGTTTTTCTTACTGAATAATATCAGTTCATTTGTTTCTTGTGTAAGTCTTACATGCATCATCATGGATGCAACTTTAGCTTCTTTTCTTGTTATATCTTCAATATCTTTTTTCCTACCACTTCTTCCTGCAAGTACCTAAATATTCCAAGCATCAGCAATGACAATAGAAACAAAAATAAAACATCATCCTCTTTCAAAATCCCACTCCAGCTGAATGGTATTGTCTTTCACATTCTATTTTTCTTTCATTTCTTTTTTTATTCCTCTATCCTTTTTTTCTTTTATTTATTTTTATTTATTTTTATTTTTTATTTTTTATTTTTTAATATGGTATTGTGGGGTACAGTTAGGGGTTAGGCATACCAAAATGCTTCGTTCAGGCACCCTTGATGATAAGAGGTGTCTCCCCATCCCCAGACAAATATTTACCACCATTGATCCCATCGCCCTCCTAAATGGACAAAAACTGGAATCTTTCATTTCTTTATAATCAAACTTCTTTGCAAGAGCAAACTGGGTTTATATCCCCTTTCTCCATTTTTCATTATTCATTGTTCCATTATACTTTTTTCTGCCTCTGCTATTTTCTTAGAACTTGTTCTTTCAAAATCATCTATAACATTGAATTGCATTGTCATCTTTTTTTTTTCTTTCTCTGTTACTTGATTTACAAAGTTTGGTCCTTTGTACTTTGTAAATATCTATTAAATCTATTTACAAACAGATATTCATATGCATGTTTTATATACATGTACACACACATGGACTTGTACTTGCCTTCACTCCCACTGCTAGTACATTTTCCCAGACTATGATTAATCTCTTGCTTTGATTTCTTCCACATTACTAACAGTAGAAACTTGAGCAGCTATTACATTTATTCAAGTATATATTAAGTAATATTTGTATAAAAAAGAAGGGAATTAATAAATGGTAAAATGTTCACAAAGTCGGTAAGATTCTAAAATTGAGAAGCAGAACTAACTTCAGAGAAAAGAACATAAATATATGTCTTAACACGAGAATAATACAGCATTTGGTACCAGAAGAGTAAAGTATGCCAATTATTTTATATCCGCTATAAATTTGAAGCAATGTTTTAGAACTGTTGATGAAGTTTCAGATTTGTGCAGTAAAATGTGTAAGAGTGATAGTCCATGTGAGGTTGGCGACCTAAAGTGTTTGTATGCTATTGATTGTGAGTGTATGATTTTTTCTCAGAAAATTAAGCTTCTTCATGAGTAAAACAAATATTGAGATTTTTTCAGTTGATTTTTAAAAATCTGCTCTTTGGTGAATATATATTTCTGGCATTCTAAGACTGAAAGACATGCCTCGTCCATGGATTATGTAAATTATTTCCTAACTAGTTTGGCTAAATCGCCTTTTTTTTTTCTTTTTCTTTTGAGTTGGAGTCTCACTCTGTCACCCAGCCTGGAGTTCAGTGGCATGCTGCCGGCCACCACAGCCTCGACCTGCCGGGCTCCGGCAATCCTTCAGCCTCAGCCTTTCAAATAGCTGGAACTACAGGCGTGCGCTACCACGCCCGGCTAATTTTTTGATTTATTGTAGAGATGAGGTCTCGCCAAGTTGCCCAGGCGGGTCTCGAACAGGCGGGCTCAGGCAAATCCACTCACCTCAGCCTCCCAAAGCACGGGATTACAGGCTGAGCCACCGAGCCCAGCTATTCACCTTCTTTTAATGCATCAACACAGCCAACACAAATCGTACAAGGCCTTGTAAACCTAACTATAGAAGAAGTCATTGTACTTGCCTCCTAAAAAAAATCTTCATATGACTTTCTGTTTTGCGTTAAATGATCAGATTATTTTAACAAGGCTTATAAGACCCTACCCAAGCTGGTATTTGATCTATTTTCAACATGATATCCACCATCCTTTCCTCTTACTAAAATAAAACAATGTTTTTTCTTTCTCTTTTATTCCAAAATCTTCATGTGCCTTGTATTTTTTCTCTTCAAACAACTCCTCAGTAAGGCTATCCCAGACCATTTATCTTAACCATTCTCTATGATCTTGTCCTGTCTTATTATTTTTACAGAATTTATCATAAGTAATTACATCATGTTTTTGTTTAATTAGTTACTTCACTGTCATGCATATTTAAAGAAAACAAGGTTTTGTCCACTACTGTATTTCCTAAACTTAAGTCAGAGAAGACATTCAATAAATATTTGGCAACTGTGGAATGAATGATGACAAATTATTTGAATTTTAAGTAGCATCTTTGCAAATAAAACGAAAAGCTTACCTAAAAGTATTTTTTTATGGCATTAACTTTATATTTGCTATTTTAATTCATTCCTATAATAGTTTACAAAAAAAGTCCTACTGTATTCAGTTTTTTAAATTTAAAAAAAAGACATTCAGATAAGCTATACGTTTTCATTTGTCACACAGTTAAGCTATTCATATTTACAGAGAAAGACTATAACTCCCATCTTTTAACCTCAAACTCAGTAGTTTCTGAGTCATACTTATTGAACACTCTGCACCTAATTATTCTATATGAAAATAGCATTGACTCTATTACTGGATTGCAGAACAGAAAGGAGGACAAAGATGTCTATGTGAGTCATTAGGGATCACTAGATTTTAGTACAATTTCTCCAAAAGATGCCAAACACTAAAATTTAGTTTTTATAATTTACTCAGATGTTTATAACATTATAGTTAAAATGGCATTTTGGTGTAAGGCTTATCTTTAGTTGTTTATTCTTTCTACAAGGAACTAGAGTGAACAGATAGTTTACTTCAAACACTATTTTTTTAAATATAGAATGTTTTTATTTTACGTTTATTTTTTACCATGTTTAATTTATATATTCTCTGAAGCAAATTTGCTTACACACACACACACACATTCTCTTATTCTGTTCTTCAAAGCATGTTTTGTTTTATTTTACTTTCTGGAGAAGCAGAACTTTACAATTGCAAAAAGCACAAATATATGAAGAATGACTTATTTCTACTATAATTTTAGTTTTGTGACATGCGCAAAAATTTGCAATGCCTGTTCATATTGGTTTTGGATTTTCATTTTTTTCTATTGAATTTTATTTTTCTTTCTAACCTAAGGGGTTGTTTTATATTTTTCAGGACTCAAATATTTGTTGGGTATATACATTTCAAGTTTTTGTTTTTTACTCTGTAGATTGGCTTTTGACTTTTTATACAATGTCTTTTGAAAAGCAGAATTTCATAATATTATGAAGTTTATTATACTATTTTCCTTGTAACTAGCAAATGTTGTGATGTTTGAAAAATGTACAATTGTCAAAACTCACAAAACTATAAAAGATGAAGTTTACTGTATGTGAGTTATACTACATATAAAGCTGATATTCTTCCTTTTTCCTCCTCCCCTAAACATTTCTCCTGTCATCTTTCCAATTGACTTTTTTAGCTCCTATTTGTTGATAACATAGTACACTGTTCATTACTCTTTTTGTTATTGCCACTTTCTAGAAGCATATATTTATAAACAATTTACATACAATTAGATTTTTGTTTCTAAGTGGTATGAGATAAAAATCAATGGATATGTCATTCTTGACCCAACATGAATTTTTGTAAAGAATTTTTCCACTGCTAAAAAATGACATATTGGACATAAATTATATGTTATGCCTCATTAGTTCATTTGGACTCTCCTTGCATCAATATTTTCAGTCCTAATTACTAAACCTTTAAAATATATCTTGACATATACCAATTTAGATCCTTTATCAATATTTTGTCAATATTGTCTTCACTAGTGTTGGTCCATTTCATTTCCAAATATATTTGGGGAAAAAAAGTCTAAACAAATTCCGACACACACATGTACACACACACACACACACACACACACACATTCTTATATTGCTTGTGTTTGCACTGAATCTTTAATCAGTTATTTATAATACAGAATCTCTTTCATCCATGGACAGGGTATTTTCTTAAATGTGTAAAGAAGTTTAATTTCTCAATAATATTTATGGTTTTCTGTATTTTGCGTGTGTGTGTTTAATTCCTTACAACTAGATTTATTCACAAGAATCTTGAGACTTTTTGAATGAATTGCAAATGTTTTACTTTAATACTTTATTTTCTTATTGTTTTTCTCTGGTATGTGGCAATGCAGTTGCTTTTTGTATATTGAGTTGACTTCATTACAAGAGTACTGTCTTTTAATTGTTTGTTGAATTATATTCTATATTTTTAATTTTTAAGTTTTATTTATTCATTATAGGGTTATTGGGTGTAAGTGGGGATTAACTACATAACTAGTCTGCATGCCAGTTAAGATTATCTTAGATTATACATTTTTAGTGTAAATAATCATGTCATCTACAAATGATGATAGTTTTATTTCTTTTTTATAATTCTCATTTTTTGTCTTGCATTTCATGGACATTAAAAATGATATTGATTATAAATGTTGATAGGCCTTATATTTTGCACTTTGAGAAAATATATTTTATTATATTGTCATTAACTATGCTGTTATTTGCAGATACCCATTTCTGGATATTCATTATCATGTTGATTAAGTTCTTTTTATTACTAGGATATTGGCAGCTTTATTATAAATTGAATTCTGAATTATATTTAAATTATATTAAAAGCTTTTTACCAAATCAGTCATGATGTTTATATGAATTGTTCTATTTCATTTTGTCGATTTGGGAATTGTTTTGTTTGATCTGTAAGTGTGATTTTAAATGTCTTAGAGTTTAATGAAATAGCAGTTCCTGAGACAAGGATTAAAATGTTTAGTCTTTACTAGGGAGACAGAAGGCCAGAACACTGAGGTTGATTAAAAAGGAAATGTGAGTTAAGAAAAAACCCAAATCAATGTGATTCAATGATTTATCTAATTGGTTTCCACTTCACAGTCAGGAAGAGACTCAGGATGTCACTCAGAAGATATATTTGCTTGGCGTACATGCTTTCATCACTTGATGAAAGTGGTGTCTGCATAGCAGAGGTATGTGTAAAGTTACTTTTTTATACATCATGATGAGATACATAAATCTTTAAAATTTTTTCAATCCTTTTCACCCTTTGAGTTTAACCATTCACTAATATTTATCAGTATGTACTCATATTTTCATATTTTATTCAATGCACTATAAACTGTTACTATTTCAAACTAATTTAGAGCTATATTTGACCTAGTTTTGACCAGAAGGATCACCAGTTAACTAGTTTCTTAATCATTTTGAATGTGTTCAATTATTATATTATATTTTTATATAACCTTTTGCATAATTTGGGACACAAAAAAGATGTTCCAGGTTTATCTTGTTCCTTCCCAGACCCAGTCCTTTGACTAGGCATTTCTTCAAGAAATTTTAACCCCTTTTAGTAAACAACAGTTTTTAAACACCATCTAGGTGACAGGTATGTTTATGCTCTTAGACACAACTTATAGACTGAACCTTCCAACCTGTTTACCTCTGAACTGTAATTATTTTCCTTTCTGGTCTGAAACTAATGATAGCTTTGTTCAGCTTCTCCACCAGTTAGCCACTACTTTTTCTTAGACTTTCAGGCCTTTAACTATTATTTATAAGTGAATCACCAAGTGATTTTTAAAGATTAAACAGAGATGCAATAGTTACTGTTCAGTATTTAGTATACTTTGAAAAAAAACAAGAATGTTTCCTCTCCAATATTGTGTCAGTGATGTGTGTTTGTGTGTGTGGTATGTATGAGCATATTCTTAGTTGTAGAAATTTATGGATACTGAAAGAGAAAGATACTGACTTAGGCTTTACTCTGAGTATTTGATAATGTCAGAAGTTTATGTAAAAGATAAAAAACATTCAATTGTTCAAAGATAGTTAAATAAATCAAAGAGACTTGAGTTCAAATGGCTGTTTCGCCAATTGACTTGAGTTCTTATTGGGCAACTATCTTTCTTATGTGAATGGTGATAATAATATCAACCTCCCAGAGTTTGACATGCTAGTCACATTGAATTAATACATTTGTATGCCTAACTTGACTCAATTTTACACCACGTCATCAATGAGAAAGGAAAAGGAAGTGATATTAATGCTTTGAAACTGTCATAGAATTTAAATTGTGAATTATTTGCATGGAGAGGAGAAGGGAAGTACTCCAAAAACTAAGCTTCTCTTTTTAATACTTTTGCCAAGGACAGCCTGAAACTACCTCTTGAATATATGCATGAATAGGGTACTTTAAATAAATGGAAGGATTTTTTTGAGGCTACAAAGTATAAGAGTAATGAGGATAAAATGAAATGTTATACATCTGCAATTTGGACTAATGGGTGGAGTTAAATCTGAATACAAGAGTAACTAGTTCTTCATCTGCTTCTAAGTGATTTTACAGAAGGCAAAATTTCAGCATTTTGGATTAACTAAAATAAAATTATCTTATTTGACAAGGTCTTAATTCAAAACTTTTGTCATAGAATACTCTTCGTTCCTTACCAAAAATGCGTAAAAACTTTTCAGGATTATTTAGAACAAAGTGAGATCACTGAATTTTTATCATCTTGCATATTTTAATGGCTGACTTTCCTTGGACCACAAAGAAATATATAATAAACATAATTATGAAAAAACACAATTAGATAAATACCGAGAAACATACTTCCACGTGATTATAGTTTCATGAAAAATTTAAAATAAACAAATAATCATACTATAGATTTTAATGAACTCTGAGATTGTTGTCTTGTTAGCAACAAGATTACTATGAATTGAACATATTTTTAACTCCATGAACAAAGAACAGAAGTAACTAAGATAAAGTTAAGTCTTGCTCCTATCTCTTATAATTAACCCAGAGTGTTGAACTGTCAGCAGTAACTAAGTTATTCAAGTGTACAAATATTAACCTGTAGAAGGACATTAATGAATTCTCTTTAGCCTACTTCTATTTAGGAATACATAACAATATGAGATATCCTCCTTCTGAGCAATAAGAGCATCAAAAAGAAAGAAAAGGCAATTAATCAAATTGTGAATTTATTGAAAGAGAACTGAAAGCACAAGTTTACTGGTACCCTTATTACTAATTATTTCCAGCATCTGCCTAATGAATAAAAGAGTTCCAATCTACAAGTAATACAAGTAATCATTAGATTATATGATGTTCAGTGCATGTCTACATTTGAGAATTTCCCACAGAAAACGAGCTGGCAGCTTTTTAAAGCTGTCTGCACCATATATGACTTTAATGTCTTTTTCAAATGTCTTCAAAACCTATTTCAGACACATTTGTGTTGTATCTTTGTTATAATCTTATAGTTGAAAATGCAACAAAAACGAGACTGTAATATGGAGATTTTACTCTGAAAGTGTTAAACAGTTTCAGTATTATTTTTCTTTGCATTTTGTTTCAAATTAAAATTTTAGTAAGTTTGTACCAGTCTGGATCTATTGTTACGCCTATGCCATCTTTTTACTTAATATTTGGTCTAAGTTTTATTGGTTTCATAACTCAGCATGTACTATGAGAAGTGAGAGGTATTATTTCCACCCTAAGCTTAAAATTAAAAGTGACAAATGGGCTGTTTACTAACACTATTACCACCAAGAATTTGTAAGTCTAAACAAACAGTCTAATATTGAGCCCCGTGAGCTCTTTATTTCTCAGCAACCTTTTCTTTGTCTATACATACAAGGCAGAGAAGATGAATGGCATTATTTGTTTGGTGCCCCGAGGAGCAAATTAAATATTTATTCAATGTATGTCTTTTAAGTGGGTATCAAATCCAATAAACAAGTGCTTTGATTAATGAATATTAGCATTTCTTATTGTAAGATGTATGGATTACTTATAGCTTGAGGGCAATGTTAGGCAGAGCTTTGTTTAGGGGGAAGTGGTATTTGTCCTGGCCCTGAAGATTTTAAGAAAAGGTTTCTGAGACATGTGGAAAAAGATGGATTTTTGACCCAGCACTGGCATCTTTTGGCTAAATGACCTTGAACAAGTCATTTAACCTCGTTAAACTCAGTTTCTTCATTTGAAAATTGAGATGAAAGTAATATCTGAAATAGAAACGCGTAACATATCCTGACACAGTTGAATTCAGGGGAAAATACTGACACACTGTATATAACATGCCATTATTATGCTTAGGATGCAAAATAAACAACATTGGCTAAATGATTTTACTTGTGAATCTTTCCGTGGCTTTAGTAAGTGTACGTTTTCTTTTTGTTCTTTGATTTTGTGTTTTACTTATGGACATATAACTTAAAATATTTTATATACATCTTTGAGATGTTTTCAAATGTTCAATTAAAATACTAGAATCTATCCATCAATATTATAAGTATTTTGGGAAAGAGAGGTCCTTTATTTTATTGTTATCTACTCTTCAGTTTTGTGATAACATAGGAACTTCTAAAGAAAATGCAATTTAAATCTTCGTTCTATTACTTACCAACAATGCTACTTTAAACAAGTTACTTAACAATTATTTGCTCCACTTACTTGTTTTATAAAACCGGGATAGTACCAAACTTTTGGGAGAGTGTGAGGGTGATAGGAGAAAACTTTTCCTGTATAATTCTCTACAGTGTACCTTTAATTAAGAAGTAGGTTCCTTTTGATACAGTCTTTTTATCTGATAGGCTGACGAGCAGGGCCCCCAAGAAATGTTGCAGTTCCCGGAGCAGCCCAGGATCCACGCGGTGGTGGGGACCACAGCACCTGGATGGGAACACGGTGGTCCACGAGAACTCGGGGATGCCAGCAGTTGTGTGGGACTCCAAAGAATGTTGCAGCTCAATCTGGGGGATGGGGGAATCAGTGAGCTGAGTCCGGAGAAGTGTCAAAGTTGTCATCTTGATAGGCTAGCAAGCCAAGCCCCAGGAAGTGTTACAGCTTCATTCATTCAGTGGTCCAGCAAACTGACTCCTGAAGAGTGTTACAGCTTGGCTGGTTCAGTGGCCCCATTGGGTCTCGTTACTCTGTGAGCCCCATCAGCTCCACTCTGCCATCAGCTCAGCCAGCCCTGTTGAGTCCGTGGGGTCTGCTGGTTCTGGCTGGCTCTACGGGCTTCAACCTCTGGTGTGTGTAGCTCTTCAAGTCCGGTGGTCTTCCAATCTGGAGGTTTTTGCAGCTCTTGGAGTCCAGGTTCTTGTCTTGCCCCAAGAAGAATGAGGAGGAATTTGGACAACTGAAGGGACAGTAAGTAGAAATTTAATCATTAGAGGATAGAAAAGGTCCCAACAACAGAGAGGTCCCAGAGGGTTGTGAGGTTGCCTCTGTAGGCAGGAGGTTACATAGTCTACAGAGCAGAGTTGATTGGTAGGCAACAGCACCAATCCGAGAGAGGTACTATGGTCTGGTCTGGTAAATGTACCAAATGGGAGAGGGTTGAGAAAGGCCAAACAGGAAAAAGCAGGGAAAAGATGGAATCCACAGACCTGGAAGTCGGGCTTGCAGCTGCCTGGACATCCTAACTGTCTGACTATCAGGTGTCTAGCTTCCTCCTGTCTCACTTCCACTATCCATATTTTATGTGTTCCAAATCATAAATGAGAAGTTATGAAAAAACGATGTTCTCTTCAATAAATTAGCTAGAAGACAAAAACTTTCCTTTTCCTTTTTTTTTGTCTGCTTATTTCAAGTAATAAGGAGACAAACTGCAAGATATTAAAATAATAGTAAATTAACAGTACTGTCTCATTCCTAGGAAGAGGTATAGATTAAAAAGTAGAGATTTCTTTTTCTGGAAGAATTCCTATTGAATGCTTGAAAGTCTTTATTTTTGTTTGTATATTTAAAATTTGAAGTTTAGATACATTAATAAAATATTGGGAGGATTCAATCTCAGAGTAGCTTCATGGAAACGGTATCTTTTTACACGCTGTTTTCACTGTGGGTTTCTGAAAGGAGCTATAGCTGTTTTTCATGGTTCAAAGCTTCGTTAAGTGATAAAATCTGGGTCTAAAATGCATTCTGTTTGGTTAAAATACCCTAAATAGAACAAATTTTGTAATAAATTATAAAGCTATAGGTGACTCAACTCTGTTTAGGATCCTTGACAGCCAGGGGGATTTTTAACAGACTATGTATTTGCATCTTCACATCATTTAGGTAAGTTCCAAATGCCAAGTGCAGTTTTTCTCCACAACTTATGAATATTAATTTGCTTTGGTAAACTATTATATACATTCAACTGGCAGAGTTATTTTAGTGTGGTGTTAATTCTTGAAGAATGCTATATGAACCCATTGTATTATATAAAAACACCATATTATAAAAGTATAATTAGTTTTTTGCAGTCAACTCAGTGTGTCATCACAAACAGACCATAGACTGGGTGGCTTAAACAAGAGACATTTGTTTTCTATTCATTAGCGAGGCTGAGAGGTCTAAGCTCAAAATATCCGCTCAGTTAATTCCCGGTGAGGGCTCCCTTTCCAGCTTGTACACAACCATCTTCTCACGGTGCCCTTACATAGTGGAGAGAAAAAGAGCTCTTAGGGTTCCATCTTATTATTAAGACAAAAGTCGTATGAAATTACAACCCCATTCCTATGATCTCATAAATTTTTACCACCTCCTCACAGACCCTATCTCCCAACACAAACATTCAGTCCATACAGATTTCAAAGATACTTTGTAATTTACACACTAGTAGAGTGTGTCAGAATATATCTATGTATTTCAACTTGAATGTTTCTAATTTTACTTTCATTTCATCAAATATTTATTTAGTGCTGATTATGTCATGTTTTATCCTAAATTTGAAAGGACAGAGATAAGGAAATACTCCTTATCACAAAAAAGTTCTGATAGACATCGTTCTGCATGATAGAAATATGAATGGTTTTCTGGGAATGCAGATTGACCTATGAACTGTATACTGAGCAAAGAGTGTGCTTCAAACATTCGAAAAGAGGTGGAAAGGGAGGGGCAAGAAGAAATAGCATCTCCAGGAAAGAAAGCGATGGTACAGTGAGAAAAATCTAACTAATTTGTTATGGGTGTGAAACAATGATTTAAAAAAAACATTGCTAATAAAATTGGGCATAATTAATTGATAAGATATGTGCCAAGTTAAATGCTTTGCATTTTGTGTTTTTAAAAGCAATTGTGGAAAATTATTTTTCTTGGAATCTACCAGTAAGTCTACCAGACAAAAGATGCTATTTCAAGTAATCATTCATTTTTTAAAGTTAACATTATAATATTTGAAAAATGATGATGCCTAATGTGTCTGTGATTTATTAGCTAGGAGTAAAATTGTTAATTAATTCTCACAATTTTTCTGATGTTAAGAGCATAGTAAGACAAAGAGTAAGTGGGTGTAAGGACAATTTTATTAATTCTTGAGAAAATCTGAGATTTATTGATATGAGTTTCTGTGTGTAGGACACTGTGTTCAATGAATTACATACATTACCTCATTTTAGGCTTGCCATATCACTATAAGAAAGATCGTTGTCTTAATTTTCTAGATGAGGAATTTAAGCATCAGTATGGTTCAAGAATTTAACCAAAGTTTTCAGCTGATAAGTGAGATTCTGGACACATTCATCTGAATTTAAAGTCCACTCTCTTTTCATCACCTTACCCTGCTCCTCCTGAGAAGTAGACTTAGGTTATTTTAACTTGTATCATGTAATTAATTAATGGTTTTACCTCAGTTTTCCTCAGTGGATTGACTTAGGTGTCACCAATCTGGGCTATTTGAAGCATACCAATGGAAAGAAAGTTTGTAAAAGAAGTATTAACTGCAAGCTTTCTGTTTTACTTTTGCAAGGATATGAATGGCAATGAGTCACTAGCGATCCTTAAAGTTCTCTTCCTTTTAATACTATGATCTATTTTTAGGTAAAAAAATAATCAATATTTCATTCTAAAGTAACAAAGGCAAATATCATTATAATTATAAATGTCATGATTTATTTTCAAAAGATACATTAAGATTTTGCATTCTTAAATATTAATATTAACACTGTACAATGTTTGTAAAAATTGTATGCAAATTAAGACTGCATTGCAAATATGTCTGTGATGGTTAATATTAGATATTAACTTGACTGAATTAAGAGAGGCCTAGATAGTTGTTTCTGGGTGTATCTGTGAGGGTGTTTTCAGAGGACATTGATGTGAGTCAGTAGACCCATAGACAAAGACCCACCCTCAATGTGGATGGGACCCACATGATCAGCTAGACTAGAACTAGCATGACTAGAACAAAGCAGGCAGAAGTAGGATATTCAGCTTGCAGAGTTTTCCCTCACTCTCTCTCTCTCTCTCTTCCCGAGTGGAGTGGGTGCTTTAACTCCTTTTGTCCTTGGACATCAAACTCTAGGTTCTACTCTGTTACCTCATACTGGTAGCCTCTTGGGTCCCTGAGGACTTTGTCCTCAGACTAGGGGCTACACTCTTGACTTCCCTGGATTTGAGGTTTTGGAGTTTAGACTGAACCATGCTACTGGAATTCCTCATCCACTAGCTTGCAAGTGACCTGTAGTGGGATTTAGTCTTTGTGAACATGTGAGACATTCTCCCCAGTATCTCTCTCTCTCTCTCTCTCTCTCTCTCTCTCTCTCTACACATATATATATATATATATGTCACAATTTTACAATATCACACACACACACACACACACACATACACACACACACACACACACACATACACAAACCTGAAAATAAAAGTAATTTGTATTTATAAAAAACTGTGTATGAGGGAGACCAAAAAAAACTTGGAATTATTTTCTGGAGGGTGAGCTCCTTGTAGTAAAGTCTTCCCCCAGAAGGTAAATGTTTAGGAACTCATCAGTATACCAGCTGCATTGTTGTGGGAGACTACCTTTAGCTTGAATTTTTTTGGAGATTATTTTGACGTATTTGCCCTTTCATGATGGGTGATTTATGACCACATCATGCTAAGTGTTCAGCGGTTTTTGACCAAAAACATCATGACCCCCATGCCCTAACTCCCTGTTCACCTGATCTTTCCCTTAGTGAATTGTTTTTTGTTTGTTTCCTCTGATGAAAAAATTACTCAAAGGGAAAAGTTATGCCAATGTAGAAGAGGTGAAACACAAAACGGCAGAAGCACTAAAAGACATCAAAATTGATGAGTTCAAAAATTGTTTTGAGCAATGGAAAAAGCATCTCAATAGATTTGTTGCATCAAATAGAGAGTACTTTGAAGGTGACTGAAGTTTAAACATGTAAGAATAAATACTGTTGCTGTGCATAGCATAGGACAAGAGGAAGACTACAATTTCATTTTAATATTAGGAATCTGTTGGGTGATGTTTTAAAATGGGGCAATATGATCTTAATTGTATGTTTAAAACATACCTTCAACAGCTGAATGGATTGTGAATGAGCCTATATGAAAATAGGGAAATTGATTAAGGAGATATCAGAAGTATTTAAGTGAGAGATAGTGATAGTTTGTCCTAAGTGGTAATGAAGGAGGTCGTGAAAAGTAATTGAGCATAGAGATAGAGCTGCAGGTACTCACTGATAAGACGGATGGAATGAGGGAAAAGGAGAACCCGAGGAGGATAACCCGAGGAGGTTTTGAAGTAAGCAAGTGTATGGATAAGGTGTGTCATGATCTGAGAAATGGAAGTAAGTTTGGATACACACACAAACACACACACACACACACATATATTTATTTAATACCTTACCTGATTTTGTAATGTAGGGTCACAAAAAAATGCAAAATTCACTTCAAGGCTAAATTAATGGAATATGAGTCCAAGTTATACTCAAGATTATACAGAAAAAGGAAATTTCAATGTCTTTCTCCATTTCTCAAGTTTAACTTCTCAAGATCAATTTTCTCAAACCTGCTCTTATATTGATCAATTCTCTAATAGTCTATAGTTTCTCTTAATAGTAACATTTACCACATTGTGAGAAATAAACCAGATTAAAAGGGACTTTGTATAGTTGCAATCATATGAAATAGACATTTTTATAAGACTATTGGCAAATTTGTATATTTCAACATAGTGATATATAAAGTTATTAAGTGTTATTATTAAGCAGTATTTATTTGTTAAATATTTTTAATTATTATGCATTAAATATACCTAAATACTTTAAGGCATATTTAACATAGAAGTGAAAAAGACAGGTAGTAATTACCCTGCATTTATGGAGTATTCTATAAAGAATTCCGTTAAGTTTAGATAGAAAAATGACAGTAATAATATGCAAAAAATTCATTTAACAAAGATTAATTGATCATCCATCCTACCTCCTACAGGTGTAGGAAATACGTAAGTGAACTTAGACAAAAATATCTGTCTCTATGAAATTATATTCAGGCAGATAAACAAACAATAGATTAGATTAAATCATGGGCAAATATTTATAATAAAATGATCTAATAGAGTCAATGGATGCTGAAGCTGATTGGTTATAATGCAAATCATAGGTGTCATTTGTTCTTGGGAAGGGATTTTGCAAGGTTATGACATCTTGGGGGTCATCTTAGTGTATTTCTACCACAGCCCTTAAGCACTGAGCCAAAAAGTTGCAGATGTTCTAAAACATTTAAGGATGTTGAAAAACGTTGACATTGTATTAGTCAGGGCTCTCTAGAGGAACAGAACCAATAGGATATATATAAAGCTTATGATTTTAAAGATGTTAGAACTTCAGTGGGAAACATTATAAAGGCAAACATATGTATGCGTTCTTCCACCTAATTTATAATCAAATATTAAACTATACGGTACTGATTCAAGAAGATGTTTGTTTAGCATATATGTACATAAGCTGTATCTGATTAGCTTCTAACCTCCAGTTGTGCAACTTTCAGTCTCATGAAATTTGTTATATCTACATTGGCTTGCTTTCTATTCCTCTGACATGCCTAGTTCTTTTTTGTTGTTGTTCTTTTTTGATCTTTCTAGTTCTTTGCATTTGCTTTTCTTCTGGCTTCAGCTCTTCAAGTGATGACTTCCTTCTCTTCGTTCTGTCCTTGAATCCAATGTTTCTCATTAAGAGATCTTCATTTGTCACACATGTTATTGACTGCTGATCATACCCACTAGTCACACTATCTCACTAAATTCTGAAATGTGAAAAAATTGATTTTTGGCCCATTTACCTTGCTATTCCAAACATCTTGAGAAGTATATGGTATATATAACAATAAAATGAACATTTGTTAAATGAATGAATAATCTCAAAGATCTAAAATACCTTGTTTAAAATGCAATTTGATGTTACCACCTGTTTAAAAATCTTACAGTGGCTTTCCATTACAGGTAGAACCATTCTTTGAGTTATTTGTCTTGTACCTTCCAATCATCCAAAACTCAAAACTCTAGCTTTCTTTCTTTCTTTCTTTCTTTTTTTTTTTTTTTTTCCTGAGACAGGGTCTTGTCTCACTCTGTTGTCCAAACTGGAGTGCATGAGTCCTGTTGTCCAAACTGCAGTTCCCAATTCCTGAGCTAAAGTGATCCACTCACCTCAGTCAACCCATAACCCTATTAAACTATGTTCCTTAATATAACTTCAGCTGCATATCCTTGCATCCTGCTTTCTTGAAGAGAGACTGATTAAAGCCAACAGAAAATTCACACTGTCAGTCTGTAGTGTAAAAAACTGGAGAAATTTATAAAACCCTCAGTTGTGGCCGATTTTTTAGTTTGCTCCTGCTCAATTATTTTCATTACCTTTACCCTTGGTTTTTAAAGTTAAATTAAATTTTAAAAAATTTTCTCTTTCTGTTCCACACAATTTTCTTTCATTACCCTTATTAACTATATTTGTTGTTTCTATTTTTGTCAGGAATTTCTGGTTATTGCAGATAAGTTTGAATAAAACTTGGGAGCAACCGTGTCCAAATTAAACTCAGTGTACTGCTCAGAGGGAAACACAATCTAGCAAGCAAAATTAATCAAAGATAATTTAATCCCTATTTTATTATTTATGGAAATACTAGAGAGAGGTGCATGTTCTTAAAGCAAGTAAATACCAAATATCTCTCTTGATTAACAATTACTTTAATATCCTTCACACTGGTGACACTGCTCTCTGATATCAATGTATTTCCTTTCAATTAATTTTCATAAAATTATAGCAATCACATATAGAGTTCTTACTACTTGCCAGTCACTGTTGTATTTTTCACCTCATTGCATATATTATTACACTTTCTGAAATAATTATTATAATTTTTAAAGATAAACATATACAAATTTGTCTAACACTTTTTTCCCCTTTTATTTGACTGTTTGGGATAAAGATAATAGGAGAAATAGCTCATGACTTTAAAGGTGTTAGAACTTCAGCTGGAAACATTAGAATGGCAAACATATGCATGCATTCATCCACCTAACTTATAATCAAATATTACATTATATGGTACAGATTCAAGAAGATGTTTGTTTAGTATGGTATGCCTAGGTGAAGATCTCTGTAAATTGGAGCAGAGCCGCCCATGAAATCCCTTAAGGCAGCTGGAGATGGCATGGAAGAAGAAACTGGAGGCTGAAAGTTTCCTATTTTGTTTCTGGCACAAGTTTCTCTATTTACTTTCATTTTCTAAGAACTCTGGTTACAAATTCCTTGTATTATAACTCTTAGAAATTGCTTAGATGTAAAAGTTGGCTTCAGTTACATCAATGTACTAAGTCCCACACATCCATGGCAACACCATATGGCAAGTAGGACATTCTTTGGTCATAAATGGGTTATGTGGAGAACCAGGGCAGAGGGAGAAATAGGACTAATTTAGACCTTATGAGTAAAGGTATGTGAAGGATCAGTAACATATTAAACCTTCTTAGAGAAATCTTTGTAAGAAACAGTGGGATTCTGTATATCTATACTGTCTATATCACTCACTTAAATGTATTAAAATGCATTATTTTGTAACATACTAGAGTAAGAATGTGCATATTTAAAGACAAAGATTCAGTTTTAAAATGTCAAATGCACTTTGATAAAGTTATGTAACTTCTTAGTTTTCTTTTAAATAACCGCAAACTTTTTGTTAGTAAAAATGATAAATTGCTGTGAAAATTCTTCAGCACATCATGGGATATATTCGCAATGAAGCCTTATGCTTTCCTCAAATACATGAACATTAAAACCTTTTAAAATCGATCATATGTACAAACAGATAATTCAAATCCTCTTATCATATGTTGGCCACAATTAATATTGTTAAAAAGTAACTATGTTAGACTGTTAAAAGACGTGCCAGTAAACATATCACACATAAAATATCAAAGGAACATTATCATGGTGGTTTTAAAATAAATCTATAAAAGCCAAATTAAAACAAATTTTTTGTCAGTTTTGTTTTTAATCTTCGCTCTACTTCTTTACAGTGTAAAGCATTCATCATTACTCAGCCTTAATGGGCTTACATTAATCAGAATTGGAACAACCCTGCGCACTGCTTTTCAGTTTGATTATAGAAGTATATGAAGCGATTCTGTAGTTTGTTGCCTATATGAAAATTGTACAAGTATTTTTAGTAAGCAATATTGTCTCTTTCTCTTCCTTATGGAATAGCAATTATTTATAAGTTAAATATTAGTGCATGAATTAAAATAGTCTTGTTTTGTATTATTTCTGTTTGGATGTCTATGCAGTCACATATAGTGTCTAAAAGATATATTGATACAAAGACATGTGAGTAGTCTTATATTGACTTAAAAATAAGAAAGTTCAGATTTTATAAAGACCTTTTTGGAATGAGATAGACTTGTCAACAGAGCAAGGTACTTAGAAGATGCAGTGTCTTGCCCTATGTATCTTTTCCTTTGGGTTATTATTGAGTTGTATGTGTTATAATTATCTGGTAATAGTAAGTAAAGCACTTTCCTTAGTTCTATTTTATTTTATTTTATTTTATTTTTTAAAGCAGAATTTATTAAGAGGACAGAAAACCTCCCATAGTAGTAGCGGACCCGAGGGGGTTACCCCCTTAGTTCTATTTTAATAGTAGTCTTAGGTATATACTAGTGTAGAAAATAATTATAATAAGTATATAATAGATACAAGTAATCATTTGTATTGTTGCTATTTTAATGCTATGTGTGTAAATGCCATTATACCTAATTCCATAAAAATTGCTGTAAGAATAAAAAACACTAGTGTTATGTAATTAATTACTATTTTCAATTGGGCATATTTTGATTTCTTAGGATTCACTGACTATCATCTTTCTTGTTTAAAATATAGAACTTCATAGTACTAATTTTAAAAAATGAATTCAAGTTGAAGGAAACTTTAAATTATGAATCAGTAATATGTGTATTATGACAGGATTATTCTATACTTGCTATGAATGTGTTTCACACTCGAAAAAAATACTCAGACAATGCTTAGGTAAATTTCATTGTTTAATCAATACACCTTACCATAAAGATTATTGCATTATTTTATTATGATCTACAGAGAAATCATGTTTGTAGGATATCAGATTGTAGACCGGACTCGGTGGCTCAGCCTATAATCCCAGCACTTTGGGAGGCCGAGGTGAGTGGATTGCCAGAGCCTGCGGGTTCGAGACCTGCCCGGGCGACTTGGTGAGACCTCATCTCTACAATAAATCAAAAACTAGCCGGGCGTGGTAGCACGCACCTGTAGTTCCAGCTACTTGGAAGGCTGAGGCGGAGGGATCGCCGGAGCCCAGCAGGTTGAGGCTGCGGTGGCTGGGAGCGGCCACTGCACTCCAGTCTAGCTGACAGAGTGAGACTCCAACTCAAAAAAACAAGATATCAGATTGTATGTTTTATATGTTTTTTTAAAATATTGTAAAAATCAGTATTACATTATTTTTCTTACATAAACATTAATATAAGAAACTTGAGTATATTATTAGAAAATTGCACTGTATTTATTGTGTAAGCTTCTGTGATACAGTGAGAAATATATATTTGATCTTTGTCCTTGGTTCCTGAAAAAAAAATTTCTAAAATATGTGGGATTTCTGGAATGATAAGGGATAATAGGATCATTTTTTGTTATTTTAAAGTCTCTATGAACTATACCTTACTTTAATAAGATGACTCTTTGGGGCTTCTGGATAGCTTCAGGATACAATTTCGTTGTCAGAAAGAGGCATGATAGAGGGTTGGAACATTCAACCCACTCCTCTACCTCTGAGAAGGGGAAGAAACTGGAAATTGATCACAAATGGCCAAGGATTAAATCAATTATGCCTACAAAATGAAACCTCCACAAACACCCCTGAAGAAGGAGATGGAAAAAGCTTCTGGTTTGTAAACAGAGCAAGGTGCTGAGAAGGTTCAATGTCTTGCCCTATGTGTCTCTTCCATTTGGCTATTCTTGAGTTGTATGCTTTATAATTAACTAGTAATAGTAAGGAAAGCACTTTCCTCAGTTCTGTGAGTCATTTCAGCAAATTATTAAGATCTAAGGAGAGAGTTGTGGGAGCACCCGATTTATAGCCAGTCAGGCAGAAGTATAGGAGATCCAGGATTAGGGATTGAAGTTTGATGCTGGGGACATTTTTGTGGGACGGAGCGCTCGACCTGTGAGGTTTGTGTTAACCTGTGGGGTGGTTAGTGACAGAATTGAATTGAATTGGTTCATAAAATTAGTTGGGAAGAATTCCATTGTTCTCTATTGCCTGGAATACTTTTTAAATAAGATTGGTATGAGTGCCTCCTCGTGTGTCTTGCAGAATTCAGCTGGGAAGTTTTTTGGTCGGGGCTTGTTTATTTATTTATTTGAAATTTTATTTAATTTATTTATTTTTATTTTTTTAAGTTAAAATGTTTTTAGAGTTGTGGGGTACAATTCAGGGCTAGGTATACAAATATTCATTATGCAGGTACCCTTGTTGATGAGGTATGCCCCCCCCCTTCCCCAGGCAGACTTGCACTACTGCCAATCCCGCTTCTCCACCCCCTTCCTGGCAGTTTCCCACTACTGCCAATCATTCTCTTAAGTATTACAATAATTGTTCAAGGTCTGCTTATGAGTGAGAACATGTGATACTGAGTTCTTTGTTTCTGTGAAAGTTCACTCAGTATTATAGACTCTGAGTCCATCCAAGCTGCTGTGAAGTTCATGGTTTTGTTCTTCTTTATGGTTATGTCATATTCCATCATGTATATGTACCACATTTTTAAATCCAGTCCTCTTTTGACGGGCAGCACGGTTGATTCATGTTCTTGCTGCTGTGAACAATGCTGAGATAAACATATGTGTGCAGGCATCTTTTTTAGAATGATTTGAGTTCTTCTTGGTATATTTCCGGGGCTGATTTTAGTGGGGGCATTTCCTATGACTGAGTTTATTTCCTGGATTGTTGTCAGTCTGTTTAGAGTTTCAATTTCTTCTTGTTTCAATCGTGGGATGCCGTGTAATGCCAGAAAGTCTCCTTTTCCGTTAGTTTTCTAGTTTATTTGCATGCACATGTTCATAGTAATCTTGATAGTCTTTTGAATTTCTTCTGGGTCAGTTGTGACTTCGCCTTTTGCATTTCTAATTGTGTTTCTCTGGACTTTCTTCTTTTTTCAGTCGATCTGGCCAGGAGTCCGTCAATCATATTTATCCTTTCAAAAAACTTGCTTTTGTCTTCATCCTTTCTATGATATTTTTGTCTTTTATATTCTGCAATTGTGATTTTTATCTTGGTGATCTGGAATCTTCTGCTGAAATTAGGATTTAGATGATCATGCCTTTCCAGCTTCTTTAGATGTGATGTTAGGCTGTTTCCTTGAGATCTTTCTGTTTTTTTGATGTGTGCAAGCCATGGTATAAATTTTTCTCTTAGCACTGCTTTCGTGGCATCCCAGAGGTTCTGATAAAAGACGTCTTTGCTTTTGTTTGTTTTCAGGAATCTTAATTTCTGTCTTGATTTCCGTGCTGACCCGGAAGTTGTTAGCAGCATGTTGTTTAGTGTCCATGTCTGTGTGTTTTGGGGTCTTGTTGGTGGCGATATGTATTTTTATTCCACTATGATCTAAGAAGATGCATGGTATTATTTTGATTTCTTGAAATTTGTTCATGCTTGATTTATGTCTGACCAGTTGGTTTCACAAGAGGTGGAGAATTGGATGCCATGAGAAAAAAAGCTCACATATTTAGTGACAAATGCGTTATTAGTAAGAACACTGCATCTCACACTGTATTCACACAAATATTGCATTTTTATCAAGAAGTAAATGTGGAGAACTGTTTCTGCTATCAAAGATATTTCAAATGGAAAATAAAGCCTTGGTCAAGAAATTATCGATGTCTCAGAAAGCAAACTCTCTAGTCCTAAGAGGCTTCATCTACATTACTAGGAGAAATGTTTCGTTTATGTAGCCTTACATTTAAGAAGAATTCAGACAACACCGCCATATTTTAGTGTGCTTACTGAAGCTGCAGACACAATGATGCAAAATTACCAGTCATGATATCTTTTCCTTGCCAATATAACTTGTTTTATACGTAGGTAAATATGTAACTGTTATTTCAAGATCTAGTCTAGTCTTTCTTAAATCCCTTAAGAAAGGGAATGTATCTTTAATATTTGAGTCATTGTGCAAATTATGAAAAATGACTAAAAATAGAAAAACTTAGTCATGATAACATGTTTTGCTTTATTTATTTGACATTGCCAAATTACGATTTTATATGTTTGTAGGGTACAAAGGGATGCTATGATATATGTATACAATGAAGAATGATGGAATCAACTTAACAATGTGTCCATCACATCAGATATTTATTATCTATTCTTCCTATATTGTTGAAATATTGTATCCTTTGAACAACATCTCTGTGTTCCCCCTATTCCTCAGCCTCTGGTAACCAGCATTTTGCTCACTGTTTCTATGAGTTTGATATTTTTTTAGATTCCATGTGTAAGTGAAGACATGTATTTATCACTCTGTGCTTGGCTTATTTCTCTTAGTATAATGTCTTCCAAGTTCATCCATGTTGTTGCAAATAACATAATGTCTTTCTTTTAGTGGCTAAATAGTAGTCCATTGTGCATGCATATATTTTAACACTTTTTGAAAATGACCATTACTCTTTCTTCGCTTAATTCAGTTATATCGTAATTTGAAAATGAGATTCCCATGTAAGTATTTTAATTAGCATATGAATATTATTAATATCACCATTTGATTATAACAGACAGAAGTTCTGGGAAAAATAAAGTGTAAACAATAAAAACAGAGAACATAAATAATACTTGTTCAAAATCTCGAGAAAGATTTTTTTAGTTTATGACTAAAGCTGTATTTTAAGGTCATGAGAAAATGGTAAACTTTTTAATAAATGATTTGAAAAATTGGCTATTTCAGAAAAACAGTGAAATTCCCTCCCAAATGCCATAGACAAAATTGAATTTTAGAAGAGATAAATATAGCAACCTGAAATATAAAAGTATTAGTAAAAAATAAATGAAACTATCTTAAACAATTCGGAATGGAAAATGCTTTCTTAAGTAAGATCTGAAATCAGAATTCATAAAAAAATAAAGATGTAGCTTTAAGCTACTATTAAATATAGTATAAACGATGCAAATAGACAAAATGACAGGCTGGAAGAAATATTTACATTATTATCAACAAAATATACAAATATTCTCATAATGCTATATGAAAAATAGAATCAACCCAGTATGAAGCATTGGAAAAATGATGAGAATGCTCAATTCTAAAAAGAAAACCCATAAATTCTAAAAAGAAAACACAATAAAAGTATAAAAATAATCCACAATCTTTATGTAATCAACAATGAATATAGCCAAAATGTAACACCCCAACCTTCAAATATGAAGAAAAAAAAGAGATTGATACTGTTCACTGCTGCCAAGAACTGGGGAAGGATTCCAACAAGCCACTTTCCTACATTGTTGGAGCTATTGTAAAATTAGACAAACTTGTTAGGAAAGCTTCCATGCCTTTAGTCTCAGCATTTCTACTTTTAAAACTCATCCAACAGAAATATGCACATGCACAGAAACGTGTAGATAAGATGTTTACTGCAACAATATTTATGATAAAGAAAAAAACTATAAATTAAAACTCTAAAAATTCAATTAGAAAAAGTCGATCTGACTCAGTGATCTGTCACAGAAACAAAAAACTGAATACCACATGTTGTCATTCATAAATGGGACCTGAACACTTATTACAATACTACAAGAGAGGACTCAACAGTAGCGGGACACTACCAGGGGAGAGGGAGACACATAACATCACTAAGAGTACCTGATAATACCTGATCCTAAACCAGGTGAAGTGAGGACCAGTGGGAGGCCCAAATTTCACCTGTTCGTAGTCTACTTATGGATCTAATCCTGATGTGTACCTCACATCTTTAAAATAAAATAACATTTTTATTTAAAATGGTTTAAAATGTACGGCGTTTATGTGCAATCGAATATCATGCTATTGTTAAACAGAATTAGTTGAACCTTTATGGTGATGTAGAAAGATCTTTGAGGTCTATCTTTAATTGAAAGAGCAAGTTGCCAAGCACTACGTATGGGTGATTTTATTAGTATACAACAGAAATCTGTGATATATACATACATTTACTTCATGCAAATAAAAAGGACTGAATAGATAAATCAACTTCTATCTCTGGGGATAGAGTATAAATGGTGGCTGTTGGGAGAGGGCTGGTGGAAGAGGAATTCACATGTTGATACATTTTTCAATAATTTTATAAGCCATGTATGTAAATTATTTATCACATAAGAAAAAATGAAAAACTCCTTCTCACAAAAATAGTATTTTATGTTTCTTCTTTTTTTTGGTCAGAGATTCTAATGTTCTATTTGTAGATTTTTCTAGTGTACTTTTTGATCAATTGTATAGCAGATACTTTGTTAATGTTTCTCAAAACCTATTTGTCCCTTTTGAATATAAGTGCCTTGATTTCCAATTTTCTGGGAGGAAAAAATAGCTCCATTTATTTGAGCGGCTCTGCAAAAGATCTAGGTGGGTAATTTAAATAACTTCTATATTACCTTTGACAAATTATTGCATCACAGAGGCTACTTTGGAATTCACTATCTATGCAAATTTGTAATTTGTTTAATGTTTCCCACCAAAAAATATCTTTGGTCATAATCATGAGGGAAAAATGTTTCCTTATCAGATGTTTTTGTTTTCCCCCAGTTTATGTGTCATAATGCTTTATCATGAACATGTTACCTAGTTGGAGCAACATGGTTGACAGTTCCTTGTTAATAGGCCAATTTGCACCCGACGTTTGTGTGAGTGGGATATCGAAGGATTCACAAAATAATATCCAGTGATAGTTGATATCAAGACCACAAAAATGAACTGAAGCTAAGAAAATATATATTCATGCTAAATAAATATTTTTCTGTTAGTATATAGCGCCACCCAGTGTTAAAGAATTCTCTACGGAGCACTCTGCACAGTAGGCTATTCTGCCAAGGTAAAACAGGACACAGAAAGCAACTCCCCATGTGAGTTCCATATTAATATGTACATTTCAAGTTTGTTTAGGGATATTGCATATGTTAGCTTATTGGAAAACGTTAAATTGAAATAAAATAACAATAAAAAAACTGGAACAGTAACTCCAATCTCCATATACTGGTAATTCTTCTCTTTTTGTATCTTAACTGCTTGGGGAAAAAAAAAGAAAATCCAGGAAAAAAGTACAGTTTTATTAATTCACTGTGTACTGCAAAGTATTTTAAGATACTTCAAAGAGATAATTCTGGATGCCATTATGGATTCAGGTATGATTTATATTTCTGCATGTCTAAAATGATGCCTTTTCTTTTGGATTAAATTACAGATAAAAATGAGAATCCATTTACAGAAAGAAACCGTGAAAGTTTCAGCTTTCTATAGTAACTCTTACCGTAGGATTATGGTACATTAAAGGGATACTCAATAGCAACACAATTAGAGTATAAATATTTATATGGAGGAATATCTAGAAAACACAAAGTCATAAAAAAAGACATTGCTGCAATTTTTTTGCTGGATGATAAAAATGTAAAAATCTCTTCATTCTCTGTAAGTTCTCAAAATATGTAGATTTGATAAAAACAACTAACTCTTCTGAAGTAATAAGCTACTCTGTATATTTCTCATTTCATTCTATTTTAAAACTTTTTTTCAAGACTGTATTCCTCCTTATCCTTTTTAAATTTTGACTCCATTGATGCCTAAAAATGTCTGCCTCTTGTCTTCAACTGACTCAGGGCTCATCTTTTTGTGTGGCTTGCAATCACATCTTGGATTTTCATAACCCAATAATAATTTTTCTCATTAAAATGTCTCTCTTTCCAGATTCTGTCACTGGCACTAAGATTGTTTCCTGTGTTTGGAATATTTTAATCAGCACTTAGCAAATGTAACCTGTTGCTATTTTTCTTGCTGTTATTGCCCCTTTGATTATCATTATGTTGAATTCCTTGTTCTTTAATCTCTCAGGGTCTGTCTCCTGGTATGTTGACTCCTTTTTTGTTATGTTTCTTGGTTTGCTCTTTTCATTCTTATGCCACTATTACCATTAGGCCTTTGTTAGTTCATATTGCCTTTACAGTTTTCTCCTGCCCAGTCTCTCTGTGGCTTACATCTTCTCTTTTCAGTCTAACCTGCAAAGAACAAAAATATTGAAAACCTTTCTTGTTGTCTTTACAAACAGCCTGCAAACTCCTTAAAAGTAAAAATGAATACCTTTCAAT
The DNA here is from genome assembly GCA_963574415.1 of Tarsius wallacei. Lineage (NCBI taxonomy): Eukaryota > Metazoa > Chordata > Mammalia > Primates > Tarsiidae > Tarsius > Tarsius wallacei. The sequence continues at coordinate 28,400 of CAUYQG010269017.1, forward strand.
ATATACTGCTATCCCTATTTGATACTGTATATGTTTATTTGACTATGTGATGTTGATCACAGAGTAAACAGCAATGCAGAAAAACTATTGATTATGAGAAAATGAGATTAAAATAGATAGGCAGATTCATGGTGTGTACATTATTTTGCCATTGAAGATCATTCTTTAGATCTAAGTATATGTTTGAAATGTCTTAAAATTTTCCCCTCTTCAGAGCAGAGCAGAAATACAGACTCCATCAAAGGTAAACAGACTTCCACAATACGGTTAGAAAGAAAGAGAGAGCAAGTAGTATTACACAGCTATGTTCAATCATAAGAAAAATAATAATGATTATCTGTGATTAATGATGAAACACCCAATGTAAGGCATATATCAAGACAGCAAGGGGTGTGCAACAAAACGGAGACCAGTCAGTTCCTAAAGCACACTTTTAGCTCAACTGGTTTAAATCTATTCTGTTTTTTTTTTTTGAAGGAGGAAGTAGAAGTTGTTATGAGAAAATATTTTATTGTTAGTTTATAAAGTGAACGTATATCTTTCAATAACTGTATAAACTCTTTCCTTTTTAATGAACGTTTTTATTGTTTTTATATGTTAACTAAGAATCCTTTACAGCATACAGATATCTGGAAAAGATGGACATCGCCTGATATTTTCAGTCAAAGCTCTGAGGTCTAGACTGGAAGGTGGCAGACAAAAGCAATAGTGAGCTCTTAGGCGATTTCTGGTAAAGATGACTTTGAAAATTCATACTTCCTTTTCCCCCAAACATAATATATATATGCCACTTTGCATAAAAATGAGGACTGAATTAAGACTCCCTATCCATGGAAGAAAGGAGATTATAAAATCCTCAACCATTTCTAAGAGTTATGACTTTTATAATGCTATTCGTATTGAAAATTAAGACCCTGGCTGGGATGAACTATATGTTACCTTAGTGACTAGGTCAGGAATACCCTGGAACATTACAGTATGAGAGCCAGTACAATTTCTGATTCCAGACGGAGTCTGAGAAGCCAGGTAGAGGCAAAAACAAGGACACAAGGACAAAGAAAGAAGTGGTGGGGAAAGAGAGTTGGGAGAGAGGGAACGGGAAAGGAAAAAAGAAAGAGAGCTATATCTCATGTGAGATCAGCAACATCAACCGTTGAAAAATAGGAGTAAATAAATGAAATGCAAATGTTAGAGTAATTTTGAATTGATTTTAAGGTAGTTTTAAGATCCTAAAAGAGAAATGTAACATTCCTAGAAATCATAAGAAATTATAAAAGACAGTCATATATGAACCGATAGATATTGAAATCAAATTACAGATCTTAGATATTGAAATACAGTAGCTGGCATAAAAATAAAATTTTCTAAAATACTATATTATCCATAGAACATGTTAGGGCTTAGGACAGGAGACCCTAAGTATGATACCTTGGCATGCTGAAACTTTGAAGTCAAAAAACTGAAGAGGCTCAGAAACCAGGTCTTTTTTACTTTTTCCCATCCTGCTGTCTCCTGCCCTTTATTTTCCTCTGAAGTAAATTTTAGAAACCAGAATTTCTGTTCTGCAAGGCAGATCATAGAAACTAGAACTCCTCTCCCCCAAAGCAAGCCATAAAACGTAGAAAAATTATCCTTTCCCTTCTTTTCCCCTTCTTCTTCGAAGACACCCTTCGAGAGGTAATGCCTCTCTGGTAGAATTGCTACACAAAAAGAAAGAAGAATCTGAACAGACAGGTTTGCTGGGCTCTCCCCTCAATCTTTTATCATTAGATTATACCCTCTGTCCAATCACCATTCTATATGGCTTTCCATTCTCTATCGAACCTAAGCATACAAATGAACAGTTTTTCCTGTGTCTTTGGGTCTTTATTTCTGAATGCTCTTGTTGTTAACCTATCTTTCATAATAGGAGTATCGGTTATGATGGGTGAGAAAATTTGTCACATGTTTACATTCTCACTAATATAAAGAGAGATAAATTGAATGAGAAGAGTGTACTGAGAAGTTCACTCTATTATAGAATAATAAAGAAATTAAAAATAAGGAAGAAAAATTGGAAATCATAGGGCATATATTTATAATTTAACCATAGCTAATATGAGAAAAGAGTAGGTAGAAAAATTTATATAAGGTAAAATGTCTAAAAAATTTTAGAATTGAAGAATTATTTTAATGTCAGATTGAAAGTTAGAAAGAATAAATTCAGTTGATCCTCTCCTAGTCCATTGTAGTGATACTGTGAAATGCAGTAAAGAAAAAAGTCTCTAAAGCTACTAGAGAAGGAAAAGACAAATTGGCTACAAAAAAAATAGAGACAGTGTGAAAACAAATGTCTCATCAACAAAAATGGATGCCAGATGGCCATAAAATACTATAGTCACAGGACTAGAGAAAACATACACAAGCATGCATACAGGTGCATATGACCATTTTTGGCTGTGTCATCTGTTAGACTTACTAATATTTTACTTGGACTTCCTTAAATGCAGGAATACACAAAGACAATAACATTTAAAACATGAATACTCATACATAAGTAATATAGTATTCAGAAAATACAAAACCTAAAAATTCAATGATCTAGCTGTTATATCTAAAGACTATTTATGGTTTAGAAATTTTCATAACCTTAAATTGCACTTCTAGAGGCAATATTCTAACTTATTTTGCAATTAAAAATAATCGAGCGATCTTTTAAAATTATAGCTACATAGGGAATATAATCATTACATTTTAGTTATTTATTGCTACATACGAACATACTCCAGACTAAGTGGCTTAAACTAAAAATCTGTTGTGCTTCCAATTTAAAGCAGAAGAATTTACAAGGTGTTTGATTGAGTGATTTGTAACTTAACACGCTATCAGCTGAGGCTATTGAAACTGAAAAATGCACTTTCAAGATAGCCTTTGTCAAGTGGCTTGGGGATCCTTGGACACCATCTCTATCTACTAGGACCTTTACAAATTCTTTTCCTTCTTCTTTTAAAATAGCTTAAAGATACCAGTTATCACTTTCAACTTTCTGTCTGAATATCTCCTTCTCCAGATCCATAATTTCATTGAAAACATTATCTATGCTACCACAGGCACCAGTTTCAATAAAATTTCCACCAATACATTACACTGCCATCTTACTCTAGAATGAATAAAATATCCTCATTGTCTTTCCAGTCTCTCCTACAGTGTCCTCGAGTCCCTTCAGGTTCCTCTCATTGCCTTATTATGGCAGCATCTTCCTTTCGGTTAACACAATCCATATGAACAATGAATAACAAATCACCCTGAGACACAAACATTTAAAAATTAGATAAGGAAAAGACAAACTGACTGCAAAAAATATGAGAGTGTGAAAACAAATGTCTCATCAACAAAAATTGATTATTTTGTGTAAGAAAGGAAAAGAAGGATTAACATACCCAGAAAACAAGTTAGAAAATGACAATAGTAAGGCCTTACCTATAAAAAATAAACATAGTCAACTGGACTAAATTGCCCACTCAAAAGTTACAGAGTGGCTTAATGGGTAAGAAACAAGGCCCAGCTATATACTGCCTACAAGAAACTCACTTCACCTATAGAAACACACATAGACTAAAAGTGAATACATAGAATAACATAATCCACATACTGGAAACCATAAAGGAGCAGGAGTAGTTAGTAGCTATACTTATATCAGATAAAAGCCACTACAAATTAAAACTAATTTTTAAAAAGACAACAAATTTCATTATATAATGATAAAGGGTCATTATGCAGGCAGATATAACAACTACAAATATCTATGCACCCAATACTGGAACATCTTAATATATAAAGCAAATATTTATAGACCTAAAGAGACAGAATGACTGCAATAAAATAACAGTAAGAGACGTCAACACTCTGTTTTTAGAAATAGACAGATTATCTAACTAGAAAATTAACACACACAAAGAAAACATGGTAAACTGCATGATAGACCCAATGGACTTAACATATTTGCAGAACATTCCATGCAACAGTTGTGGCATACACATTCCTTTCAGTAGCATATGGAATATTTTCCAGGATAAACTATATATTAAACCACAAAATACGTCTTAAAAATTAAAAATATATATATATAAAGTATCTTTTTCTGACCATAACGGAATAAAACTGTACACCAATAGCAGGAGAAACCTTTGAAACTGTACAAATACATGGAAGTTGAATAGCATGCTAATGAGCAACCAATAGGGCAATGAAGAAATTAAAAGAAAAAATTTTAAAAAGTACTTTTTGAGACAAATTAAAATGAAAACACAACAAACCAAAACCTGTGGGATTCAGAAAAATCAGTTGCGAGAGGGAAGTTTATAACAATCAAACCTACATCAAAAAAGAAAGAAAGAAAGAAAGATCTTAAATAAATAATCTGAAGTTAGACATCAAGGAAGTAAACAAGAATAACCTAAACATCAAATATGTAGAAGAAAATAAATGGTAAAACCAGAGCATAATAAGCAAATTAGAGACTCAAATAATACAGAAGATCAACGAAACAAGAAGGTATTTTAAACTCAAATATTGGCACTTTGATGCTTCTCTTTCTCTCTCTCTCTCCCCCTGCCATTCTTTCTCTGTCTCTCACATGAGAACTCATCCTTTATAAACCTTTCCATGAACCTGGATTTTGAACTTTTTACAGCATCGTGGTGTCAGGGTAATTTCGCTTCATAAATTTGAGCAGTTTTCACGTGGCCTGAGACCAAATCTTTCAGCCTAGTTAATGTTGACCTCTGAAACTAGTACAGATTACTGTTGTTAGTATTCTATTGGTTACTATCGTCACACAACCTACAAGGTTAAAAGGGACAGAGAAATAGATTATCTTAATGCAGGAGTGATAATGTCACAGAGACAACTCGTCTGATAGGAGATAATGTAATGTGTCACAATTATCATTTTAATATAATTTAAATATACAAATCATAAAATATTCAGGTAGATAATTACAATTAATACCTTAAATTACTAATATAAATACTTTAAGAAAATTATAATTTTCTAAGCAAAACTTTGTAAAAATTGCCAGATATTTAACAGATTTATGTTTAAGTATAACTTTAACAGAGATATTATTATGAAGTCATATTTTGATATATAAATTAAACAACTTATAACAGTGGAATACTTATACATAATAAATATAAAAATATATAGAAAAATGATACATTTGTTATAAAAATAATCTCTCACAGACAAAAAATTAAATTATACTAATCTTTTTAGTTTTGTATATTAACTAAAAAACTTTTATTTTTTTCTTAAGTTGTATGATTTCATTGAATTAAAAAAAATTAATAATAAGTCAATATGGCTAGTTTAAAAGCAGAATCCATAACCTATTTCACATCACTATTAAAATAATTATGTGGATGAAATTTCATATTATTATTTTTAAAAATGTTTACTTATATTAAAAGAAAAATTGACTTAGTTAAAAAATGTTCTTCATTTTACCTAAGGAATGCTAAATGTTTATCATTCCTTAAGATGTGTTCATAACGGTAGATATAGGATTTATTTTTCTGCACTAAGAGTTAAGTGTTCTACTTGTTTCTAAATGTTTTGTAAGACATGGATATTATTTCAGCATTATTGTTTGGCTTTACTTTGTAATTGATCTTAGTAATAACGCATCATCATACTTTGAATCACAGGAGCTGATTAATATTGCAGAGCTACTTACTTTCTTATGTGTCCATTAAAATTCTTTTTTTTTTCAGTGTTTTATTGATGCAGTTATTCAATAACAGTTTCACTTCAGATTTACTCAGGTTAGTAAAATATGTTACATGCCATTATTGCAAAAATTCACTAACATGAAATACAATAGCAGAGTAAGCGAACAATCATTAAAAATCAAACTTTTATAATCTCACTCAAAATGGTCTTAAGAAAAGAGTAAAAGCAAGATTAATTTAAATTTATTTTCTAGGTGGTGCTGTGTTCCAGGTAACTCACCATGGGAATGTGGTGATTTAATTGTCTGGATCACACAGCAAGAGATCCACTGAAGTTGGTTCTGTACTATCTTGCTTCTCTTTCACACAAACACACACTTACTTTGGAGACTCAGCATGAGATTCAGTAAGCATAGATATGAGACGCTAACAAAGAAGAAACGCTGTTATTTATTATTCAATACTCTCCTGGGGTCTCTTGCCACTTGGAGTTAACATATTTTCATATAAAATATTTAACTCTCCAAGGTTCATGCCAGGTAAAGCGAATCAGAAGATGTACATAAATCAGAAAAAAGAAGAAGATAGTAAGCTTGAGCTTTTATCTATTTTAATCATTTTAGTAAAGTTTGGCCAAACGCTTTGTGATTAATTTCGATAGACCTTGACTAGACATTATAATTCATCTGCAGAAATCTGTATAGTCAGTTCTCAAATTTCCATAGGCACATTATTCACATTTTTAAAGTATCTATAGTAAAACATTTATTCCTGATTGTGTAATTGTTTGCTTACTTAATTGTCTTTATTTACAAATACTTAGTCTAGATTCTAAAAGTACATAGAAAAGACACACTACTAACCCTATTTTTCACAAAAAAGAGAAAGTCAGTAGTTTATAAGTATGTACCTGAGAGAGGACTGTTTAGTTTCCACATGTAGGTTCTTATTTTTTAAAAAAATATATTTTAATATAGAGATGTGAGGTACAAGTAAAGGTTAACTACACAAGTAGGCTGCATACAGGTGAAGTTTGGGCCTCAAACTGGCCCTCACGTCGCCTAGTTTAGGACCAGGTACATTTAAGTGTTCCTCCTCTTTTCCCTTCTCCACTGGCAGTGCCCAGTGACTGCTGCTCCTCATGTGTGTGTGCTGATGTGATTAGCGTTCAGGGCCCAATTATGAGTGAGAACATGTGGCATTCAGTTCTTTGTTTCTGTGATAGATCTCTAAGTATGATGGTCTCCAACTCCATTCAGTTCACTGCAAAGTTCATGCTTTTGCTCTTCTTTATAACTGTGTAATACTCTGTGTAATATGTATAATATCACATTTTCTTTAAATCAGTTCATTTTTGATGGGCAGTGGGGTTGGTTCCATGTTTTTGCTATTGTGAATAGTGCAACTATGAACAGGCACGTGCAGGTGACTTTTTTGTAAAATGATGTATGTTCCTTTGGGTATATTCTCAGGAGAGGTTTTGCTAGATTGCAGGAAAGGTCAATTTTTAGTTCTTTTAGGAATCACCATACTGCTTTCCGTAGAGGTTGAACTAGTCTGCACTCCCATCAACAGTGTAGAAGTGTTCCCTTTTCTCTGCACGCTAGCCAGCATGTATTTTTTTAAAATTTATTGATGAATGTCGTCTTACTGGAGTAAGTAGTATCTCATTGTGGTTTTGATTTGCATTTCTCTGATGATAAGTGAGGCTGAGCATTTTTCCATGTATCTATTGGCTGCTTGTTTGTCTTTTTTAAAGAAGTGTCTATTCATGTCCTTTGTCCACTTTTTGATAGGATTGGCTGTCTTCCTTTCAGCTCATTTGAGTTCCTTGCAGATCATGGATGTTAGGCCTCTGTCAGATACATAATTATCAAATATTTTTTTCCTATTCTGTGAGTTGTCTCCACTCTCTTGATGATTTCTTTTGTTGTGCAAAACTTTTCAGTTTGATGAGATTCCACTTGTCAATCTTATCTTTTATGGCATTCATTTGTGGATTTGCTCCTGAGTTGGTTGCCTACCCCAATGTGCATAAGAGCGTTTCCTACATTTTCTTTTAGAATTCTTGCAGTTTAGATCTTTGATCCATTTGGAGTTGATTTTTGTATATGATGATAGGTAAGGGTCATATTTTAATCTTCTGCATGTGGTCAGCCAGTTTTCCCAGCACCATTTGCTAAATATAATCTCCTTTCCCCAGTTGTGTAGTTGTTTTTGGTGACTTTGTTGAAGATGAGTTCTTTGAGAGACTGAGTTTTTGCTTCCATAATCTCTGTCCTGTTCCATTGGTTAATGTGTCTATTCTTATACCAGTACCAGGCTGTTTTGGTTACTGCGGCCTTGTAGTAAAATTTAAAGTCTGGAAGTGTGATACCTCCTGCTTTGATCTTTTTGCCAAGGATTGTTTTGCTTATTCGTGCTTCTTTTTGTTTCCATATGAAGTTTTGTATTGTTTCTGGGTCTGAGAAAAATGATGTTGGTAATTTGATAGGTATTTTGTTGAATCTGTAGGTTGTCTTGGGTAGGATTGACATCTTGACAATATTGATTGTTCCCATCCATGAGCATGAAATATTTTTCCATTTGTTTGTGTCATCTTTGATTTCTTTTAGCAGCATTTTTTAGTTCTTGTGGAGGTCTTTCATTTCTCTGGTTAGGTGGATGCCAAGATATTTCTTTCTTTTTTTGTGTGATTATTGTAAATAAGACTGTACTTTTAATTTGGCACTTTGTCTGCTTTTTCCTGGTGTATCGAAATGTAACTGTATTTTCCATATTGATTTTGTACCCAAGATTTACCAAAGTCAATTATCCACACAAGGAGGTTTTTCACAGGTTTGCTAGGGTTTCCAAGATATAGGATCATATTGCCCACAAAGAAAGTTAGCTCGATTTCCTCTTTTCCTATCTGGATATCCTTGATAACCTTCTCTCGCCTGATTGCTATGGCCAGGACATCTCATCCATCCTGTTGAACAGGAGGGGTGAGACTAGGCATCCTTGTCTAGTTCCCATTCTCAGGAGAAAGGTTTTCAGTTTCTACCCATTGAGCAAAATGCTTTCTATAGGTTTATCATAGATGGCTCTTATTGTTTTGAGGAATTTTCCTCCTATATAACAACACATCTCTAGGATCAGTCACCATGACCTAGTTGTCTTCATTCCTGGGATGCAGGACTGCTTCAACATTTGCAAGGCCATAAATGTTGTTAAATCCAATTTACTAGAATTTTGTTTAGGAATTTTGCATCTGTGCTTACAAGGAGATTGGTCTATAATTCTCTTTCCTTGTTGGGTCTTTGCCTTGTTTGGGTGTCAGTAGAATGTTGGCTTCATAAAATGAGTTGGGGAGCTTCCCTCTTTGTCAATTGCCTGGAAAACTTTTAGCAAGATTGGTATCAGCTTCTCCTTGCACGTCTTACAGAATTCAGTTTGAAGCCATCGGGTCTGGGACTTTTTCTGGTAGGTAGATTTCTTTTGACTGAGTCAATTCCTGAATTGTTATTGGTTAGTATAGAATTTCTATTTCTTCTTGTTTAAATCTTGGGAGGTTGTGATGTCAAAACGTTTTTAGTAGTTTTTTATAGTAGTCTTTGATAATCTCTTGAATTTATTCAAGGAAAGTTGTGACTTCACCTTTTGTATTTCTAATTGTGTTTATCTGGGCTTTCTCTTATCTATTTTTTTTTTTTTTTTTTTTTTTAGTCATTCTGGCTAGGGGTCCATCAATTTTTTTTATTATTTCAAATAGCCAGCGTTATGTCTTGTTGTTTTTTCTATGATACTTTGGTCTTCTGTGCCCTGCAGTTGTGACTTTATTTTGATGGTCTGAATTCTTCTGCTGAGGTTAGGATTTTGGTGCTCTTGCCTTTCCAGCTCCCTTATGTGTGACATTAGGTGGTTTACTTGTGATTTTTCTGTTTTCTTGATGTGTGTGTGCAATGTTATGATGTTTCCTTTTAATACTGCTTTCATGGCTTCCCAGAGGTTCTGATGTGTCTTTGTTTTCCATTTACCTGAAAGTTCATTTTCTATCCTCCAAATTAGTGTCTATGGGTGTCCTTTGCAGTAGCCCATTTAGTCTATTCATGTTCAGACTGATTATTGAAATATGAGGTTGTCTTCCAATTGTAAGGCTCTTAGAAGATTGCTTTGTTTTCTTTTAACTTTTGAGTTTATATATGTATGTGTTTTCATTTCTATGGATGCTCTGTATGCTCTGTGTTTTCCTGTGCTCTTTTGATGTGCATATATTTTTTTTTCTGTGCTCAATACCTCCTTAAGCATCTCCCAAAAGACTGGCTTGGAGGCAGCATATTATCTTAGAGATTGGATATCTGGGTAGGATTTTAATTCTCTGTCACTGATGAAACTTAACTCGGCTGGGGAGAAAATTCTTGGCTGAAATTGCTTATCCTTGAGAACATTAAAAATTGAACTTCAATCCCTTCTGACTTGTAGTGTTTCTGCACATAAGTCTGATGCTATTCTTATTGGTCTGCCCTGGTAGGTACTCTGACCTTTCTCTCTCTCTGTCTTTAGAATTTTTTTCTTTCATACCTACTTTGTGTAGGTGAAATACTATGTGTCTAGAGGTTGATATTCTCATATGATGCTTTGCTGGGTTTCTCTGAATCTCTTTTGCTTGAATGGTTGTGTCTCTGGTGAGATGAGGCATTTTCTTGGATCACATCATGGAATACTTGTTCCAAGGTGTTCTGTATTTCCCTTTCTGTTTCAGATACCAATCAGGCATAGATTTGTTTTCTTGATATAATCACACATCTCTTGGAGGCTTTGCACCTTCTTTTTGAGTCTTTTTTTTTGTTTTCAACAGACTGAATTAAGTCAATATTTTAGTCTTCAAGTTCTGAGTTTCTTTCCTGTTTTATTCTGCTCTCTATGCCTGTTGGTTTATTGTTTATTAAGAGGGTGGAATTCTTTATTTCCATTATTTCAGAATAGAGCCTTTTGAAATTGGCCAACTTCTTTACACTTTCATTGTGTTTTGCTTTTTTTCCCCTCTTAATTCATGTTCATTATTGTAATCCAATCTTTGATTTCTGTAGCTGTCACCTGGGTCAAGTCAGTCTGGGATATTTCCATTGTTTGTGCTCCAATGACTGTTTTTTGGGAGGAGGGGTGCTGTCATTTTAGGACTCCACAGTTTACCTGTGATTTTCTGTTGATTTTTTTTTTTTTTCATTTGTGAGAGATCTCTTTTCCTTAACTGTAATTCCATCATTCAGTGAGCAAGGGAGAAGCATACTTCTGCTGGTTGTTCCACCTTGTGGTTAGATACTGCAATTGCAGGTTCTCTCTCTAGACATTTGGTTTTCAGACCATCAGAGCTTTTGCTTCTGTCTGGGGAGGGGGTGTGAAGAGGGGGAGGAGGAGCCAGATTCCATGCCTGTTGTCACTTTCCTATCATCTCTCCCTACTTGGGAAGAGGTCACCAAAGAAACAGTGGCCAGTGGGCAGCATTGTCCCTTGGCAGATTCTATTACTGTTGGTTTCCTCACCGCTGATAACCTTGTCAGGCTAGATTCTTCACCCTCTGCTGCATGTGAATAACAGCCCGCAGCAGAGAGGATGACTAGATTCAGTGTGTACCAGAATTGCTGCCTTTCTTCTTTTCATGGCATAATCTCAGCTCCTATTCATGCCTAGCTCTCAGTGGGGAGGTGGGGTGCCTGGGTTTCATGCTGAACTTTTTGTTCTTCACGTGATCAAGGTGACCCCACTGGTTGCAGAAAGGTTCACCCCTCCAAACATGTTCAGGTTCCCTCCTTCAATCATGGGCTGGATCCCCACTGTCTGCCCTACCATGCTAGAGAGGTGTCAGTCTGTTGCCCCACCAGAGTTGTGGGCTTGTTAGACAGATTCCCTCTGCAGATAGTCCTCTTGCAAGGGAACCACTCTCCATTCCACCTGGGCACTAGTGCTCACCATTGCTTCCCAACTAGGTTTTCTCTCCTGTGGAACTAATATTTCATGCACAGCTGGGAGGGAGTGAACCAATTCAGCACTTTCCCCTTGTCCTCTCTGAGCAGATCTTCCTCTTCTGTGTGTGATTACTGCCAGGTGGTTCCTGCAGGGTAGGGGATGAGGTGCCTGGAATTCAGTGCCTAACATGTCTTTCTAAAGTCTGTGTACTCAGAGAGACCACCACTGGGTTCATGAAGATCAACCCATTAAAAAATATTCTGGATAGCTCCACCTAAATACAGCAGAATCCCTACTCTCAGTCTTGCTAGGTGAGAGCAGTGCAGATCTCTTGCTCCACAATGACCATTTTGGCTCCTCCTCTCCACATATAGTTTCTCCATTATTATGGGAGATGGAGAGAAGTCTGTGTTCCGATGTATTTATATGTATATTTTTTGTTTTCACGTTTCAAAACACAGAATTTGCACAAATTTAATTTAGAAGTCTAACTGGTTTTTATTTGCACATGTAGAATCAGGCAACATCACATCATATAAAATAGAATGAATGCTCTAATAAGCTGAGCAGAGGAGGCTGAAATTTCACACACTAAGGTAGATTTGGTGGCTATGGAGAAATAAGATGGGTTAATAATTGAAAGACAAGGGATCTGCAAAGGAAGAAATCAACATGTATTTGGATGAGAATAAGTACATAGAAGAGAATGCATCTAAGTATTTTTTTTCCCACACTCAATTTAACTAGTCTTTCATTTCTTGAAAGAGTCCAGTTTAATTTAACAATTGCATCTCACTCTAAAAGATGGCATTGCAGATAATTTTGCAAAGCTTGGCCTTTATGTATAATTCAGGTAAACAAATCTTCACTAAGAGGTATTACCATGGAAACAGAAAAATTACAAAGTTTAATGCCTGGTGTAGACTATAAACTCACTTTTCTAGGATCTCTCAGGCAGGCAGTTGCAAACATTTCTGGATCTGAGTCAAACCGTCAAGTTGGAGCCATGCGGACAGTGGAAGTCTGACAGATTTTCCTTTGTATGTCAGTTTGTATGTCACAAAGTTGTTTATACATGAGCTTCAACTTTGATGTCCTCAAGAAAATGGTAGTTTCAATGTCAGTGAGTCCAAGCTTTTAAAAAATGAGAGAAATATTTAGAAACATGAGACTAGAGACTTGTGGCTCAGAAATAATTCAAGGCTCAGTCTAGATTGTAGGAAAATAATAAAAACACAAACACATTGGATAGGCTAGTCTCATAACAGGTGGATTCTAGCTTGTCTTCTGAAACATATTTTTTCTTTTTCCAGTATCCATTTTCTACCAGAAATAAATCATTGTAAGACTAATTTATTTGCAAAATACATCTTAGTCTTGTTACATTTGATATTATTATTTGCATAAAGTGTAGTAAGAATAGTAATTTTTCATACGGGCTCTTTTTATGTTGATTTTATGGGAACATTTTCATAAGAAATTTGGGATTAGACTTAAATAATTCTTGAGGCTAGGAATCTAAAACAAAGATTTGACTTACCCTCTCACGGTGTCTGTAATATCTGTACAAATTAAGTAAATTCCTCTCTTCAAGGTCCACAAAATACCTTCAGGTGCCTGGGCATGTCAGAAACAACATATATCACTTAACATAAAGAAATGCAGGCCAGTTGCTGGGCCAATTTTTCCATGAAGTTTTTCATTGGCTTCGTCAAAGTCAACCTTAATTCTGCAAGGAATTCTAGCTATATCTGAAAATATGATATTTTAGTTAAAGTCTTGGTAAAATAACCAGTGTTTCCAACTGTGTTTTGTTACAAAGGAGAATAGATTTATTGCTCTTATGCAATAATTATATTGCCATTAAATGATCATTCTTACAAAGTTTCTGAATTCTGGAGGGATCAGGTAAAGAAGAAGATAAAATTTCACTTCTGATCACACAAGTATACTTTACCAAATTTTTGTAAATCTGTAGATAGCTTAAAATATTTTTAAAAATCCTAAATTCTGGAAAATAAAACATTAAAATAAATCAACAATTTTTAAAACAAAAAGTCATAGAAAATCATTTCAGTTTTTTGTTAGTTCAGCACATATGATTTAATTACTCTTATACTTGATGTTGCATTAGACATATCATGAGTCCAGTTTTTTTTTTCCTTTTTATTAGAGTTTTAGGTTTTTTTATTTTCCCTATACTAATGTTATGGTTTCAAAGGTGCTAGAAAGTTTAAGTGGACATACTACAGTTTCTTTCAGGAATCTCCTTAAAGGCATAATGCTTTAGAATTTTCAGAAAATAAAATAAAAATAAAATAATTAATTGTTAACAAGAACTCTTAAAATGTCCATGTCCAAAGATGCAATTGACAAATAAATTTAGTTATTTTCTGTGTCACACAGAAATTTAAACTACCAAATTCTTAGAAATCTCACATAATTTTAGAATGCATACTAACAACACATTTATATAAATATAATTCAAAGAAAGTTAAACATTTTTTAATTTGACCGTGTTTCATATATAATTTAACATAGCTAATAAACTTGTTTATTACTATATTTCATGTGTTGAAAGAACCCTGTGGAACATCCCAAAGTTTGAGGTCAGAAAGGTTTAATTTATAAATTGAAGTTAGATTTTGAGAAGCCCAACAGATATGTCCAAAGTTTAAATCATGTGATCAAAATAGAAAACGTTTTAAACACTTGATTAGAATAAGATCATGGGTCACTGTAAAATAATAGTTATTTAGCCAAAATGGTCATTGAAATCATTTTAAAAAGTGTAACCTTTTAATAGAGATATTTACTTTTTCAAATAAGTAAAATATCTAATAAAGACAGAATAGGGCACCCGAATCTATTTCTCTCTCTTCCTCTTTTTCTTCTTCTTCTTTTCAGTTTATTCAAAAGATAAACAAAAATATTTTACTAATTCTAGCCAGTATTATATGAAAATCTTATTTATAGAAAAACAAGATTCTAGCTCTATGTAGTGTACTTTTGATATTAAGGCTCAATTTAAAAAGCTTTTTATAAATTAATTTAAATTTTGTTTGATAACACAAGATTTTGTTTTATGCTCTCTCCTCTTTCCATATTTCCATATCCCCTTATTTTTTACTGATTAAATTGTTCAGTCTAAAACAAACTATCCAAAATTATTTTTTAAAAATAAGAACAATTCCTCGTGTTTTTATAAATTTTCATACCAGAAGCATAACTTTTTTCATTTTTGATAGTTGTAATTGCATATATTTATTACAATTTTAACTCCCGTAATCCAAATTTCAGTCAAAAACATAGGAAGTAAATAATTTTAATTGTAATGAATTTTACAAATTCATATTTTATAATTTCTAAAAACATGGGCTTTTTCACCGAATTTTTTTTTTTTAATGTGGAACAGGGCATATTTACTAATAAGCTTAATTATTATTATTTTTAAAGTAGGAAACCAAAAAATTGAGCTTAAATTTGTATTTAGTATTTAATGTTTTAATGTCACGGTGGATATTCTTAATTTAGTTTAGCTTGGCAAAACTTCCAGGGTATAGTTACCAAAGATATTTGAAAACTTTTAAAGTAAGTATATTATAAAATATAATTATTATTAAAAACTTTTCATAAACTTTTACCTCAGTTACATGTTATTTAATTTACTTATTTTTGATAATTTTATTTTAATTACTCATGAAAAACAAAGCTAATCATTTAAAATCATTTAAGTTATTTTATTTTCTCTTGAAAAAGCAAAACCAGGCTAATTCTACATCAACCAGTCTTGTCTCAACCAAAACCTTTATGATACTGGGCAGAGATATCCTCTTCGATAACCCCCATCATCAGGATGTCTAAAAGGGAAGGGCTCCTCTGAGTTTTGAATTCACAAACAAGATGTAGAGTCCATTAGAGAAAATAGAACTTGGAAAATGGTGCCTGGAGAATCTGACTACTCCCAGCATGGAAAGGAGGCACAGCTGGGCCAGGGAGAATGGGGCTCATACTGGCTTGGCTCTACCCTGCAGCTTGTCGTCCGGGCATTGTGGGAAAACATATGACCCCAGGCCTTGTTGTGGTCAGTTCTCCAGACCCCAGAATTCAGATGCTCAAAATCAAAGAAAGCAAGGTGTGTGCAAGACTCTAGAGGATCCCAGAAGCTAGTCCTCATATTTTAGCTCACAGACAAATAAAGCAAATATCAAAATATTATGGAAGTGGTAATTCTATGATAAAACTTCTGACCAATAGACCCAGGCAAAAATGTATAAATTAAAATGTGAAGACATTTCCATTTTTTCACCAACAATTTTAAAACTAATTTTATTTTCCAAAGATTATTTAAATCTCATAGAAATTTCACATACTCATAACACATATGGACATACAAACATAGATAAAAGTAGGTTTGTAATTTTTATAAAGATTTTTATTCGTCGGTTTCTTTCTTTCTTTATTTATTTTTTGAGTTGGAGTCTCACTCTGTTGCCCAGACTGGAGTGCAGTGGCCGCTCCCAGACACCACAGCCTCGACCTGCTGGGCTCCGGCGATCCTTCCGCTTCAGCCTTCCAAGTAGCTGGAACTACAAGCGCGCGCTACCACGCCCGGCTAATATTTTTTTTTTTTTTTTTTTTTTTAATTGTAGAGATGAGGTCTCACCAAGTTGCCCAGGCAGGTCTCGAACCTGCAGGCTCAGGCAATCCACTCACCTCGGCCTCCCAAAGCGTGGGATTACAGGTTGAGCCACCGAGCCCGGCTCATCAGTTTCAAAATAGTTTTTCTTTCTTCCATTTAGTCAATCTTTGATTACCTGTTCTGTAGCCCTGGACAATTAGAATAGGTAGAAAATTCTAAATTTTAAAGTGATGACTCTTTGATAAAAAAAAGGTAAAGAGACAAAGATTGGATATGAACATCATTATTTGACCAAAAAAAAAAAAAGAGAGAGAAGGGAATGGTTAAAGATGCAGTTAAGAAAAAGTCTTTTAAACACAGGTTATTTTTTTATGCAGTTTAAGTCTAGATCTTTTTCATTGTGAAAATGTTTAATGGTTTAAGTGGAGAAAGAAAGACATCCTTACAAATCAAGACTTTATAGATGTACATTTCTTTTACACATAATTTTAAAAAATATTTTATTTTGAAGATGTGGAGTACAATTCAGGACTAGGTATACAAGTGGACATTGTACAGGCAAAGTTTGGGCCTTCCTTTGGTCCATACTTTGCCTGGTATGAGATCAGGAACCTTGATTGATGTTGTGTCCCCACCTGCACTCCAGCAATATCTTGCTACTACTGCCAATCCCTTTCTTAAAGTATAATGGTAAGTGTTCAAGGTCCACATAAGAAAGAGAACGTATGGTAGTCTTTTCTTTTTTCTGTGATCTGTAACTGAGTATTATAGATGCTTAATCCATCCAATTTACTGTAAAGTCCATATGTTTGTCCATCTTTATGACTGCATAATATTCCATCATATACATGTACCACATTTTTTTATCCAGTCTAGTTTCAATGGGCAGCACAGTTAGTTCCATGCTTTTGCTATTGTGAATAGTGCTGCAATAAATGTATGTGTGCAGGTATCTTTTTTTGTACAAGGATTTGAGGTCCTCCAGCTACATTCCCAGTAGAGGAACTGCTGGGTCATATGGACAGTCAATTTCTAGTTACTTTAGAAATCACCACACTGTTTTCCATAGAGATTTAACTAAATTGCATTCCCAACAGCAGTGTAGAAGTGTTCCCTTTTCTCTGTATCCTCACCAGCATCTGTTGTTGTTTGTTTTATTAATGAGGGTCATTCTTACTGGGGTTAAGTGGTATCTCAATTTGGTTTTGATTTGCATTTCTCGATGATTAGCAAGGCTGAGCATGTTTTTATGTGTCTGTTAGCTACTTGTATGTCATCTTTTGAGAAGTGTCTGTTTATATCTTTTGCCCATTTTTTAATGGGGCTTTTTGTTGGCATGTTTGAGTTCCTTGTAGATCCTGGATGTTAGGCCTTTGTCAGATACACAGTTGGCAAATATTTTTTTCAATTCTGGGGACTGTCTCCCCACTCTTCTGATGGTCTTTTGCTTTATAGAAGCTTTCAGTTTAATGAGGTACCACTTATCTATTTTATCTCTTATGACATGGGCATTCGGGGTTTTGAACAGGAATTGATTGCCGGTTCCAATTTCCATAAGGGTGTCTCCTGTATTTTCTAAGGTTCTTATAGTTTGAGGTTTTATGTTTAGATCTTTGATCCATTTAGAGTTGATTTTTGTGTATAGTGATAGGTAGGGGTCCTGTTTCAATCTTCTGCTTGTGGTAAGTCAATTTTCTTAGCACCATTTACCAAGCATCATTTACGGTTTGTTGGTGGAGGCTTTGTTGAAGATGAGTTGGTTGAGAAATTGAGGTTTTACTTCTATCCTGTTCCATATACCTGTTCTTGTACCAATACCAGTCTGTTTTGATTATTATAGCCTTATAGTAAAGTTTAAAGTCTGGAGGCATGATACCTCCTGTTTTGTTTCTTTTGTTACAGATTGTTTCACTATTTATGGTCATTTTTGTTTCCATATGAATTTCTGTATTGTCATTTCTAGATCTAAGAAGAATGATATTATATTTTACCCATAATTTAAAAATAGCCAGCTAAATGCACAGAAGTTGTGCTTTGGAGACTAATTTAGTTTGATAGGTGGCTTTTTTAGTTTTTGTTTCTTAGCTAAATTTCTGAGTTTATAGACCATTAACAATTATGATCAAACTCACAATTTTTTGAGGTTTCATGAGGAAGACAGTGGTCCCCAAATGGGATCAGTGGTGCCTTGACTGTGTTCCTTGAGGAAATTCACATTTGCTTCTTAGGTGTTTTAATCTATTAACCAGAACTCTGATGTCTTTTTTCAGTAATTTTGAACCACTGACCAGAAAATAGAGACTCTACAGGTTGACAAAGATAGAAGAAAAAAATGATGGAAGAACAGAAATAAATGGAAAAATGAGTCTAAGGAAAACTGCTAGTTTGGAAGATTTTAAGCTTCCCAACTAGTATGAAGAAATTTTGCTTTTTCTCCACAAAAATTGGCCAAGAAGAAAAAAAAAAGTGAACAGAAGAATTAAACATGAACACTTTTAAAAAAGGAGTTTCAGTCAACTAAAAAATATTTCCATGGAAGAAAGAGGATGCAAAAGAGATCAGAGAATATCTGAATATCAGCTTTTAGTAATTCTGAATTTTGATAGAGCTCTTAAATTTTTTTTTTTTTCAAATCTCTCATCTTCAGATTTAGTCCAGGACAAACAGTCAATATTTTTACTTTTGACCTTTTTTTCTTTTAAATCAAAGGTATTTTCTTTTCAATCAAAGGTACTTACCAAGTGACTTAGAACCCAAGCCAACAAGCTTTTTATCGCTTAATCACAGATGTGTGAAGCATCTGCAGAAAGGTGCAAAGAAGCAGTCCTCACAAGATCTGGAGCCACCTCCAAAGATACCTAGATGAAAAAAGAGACTTAGAGACAAACAGAAAAACGTTAGCTGTACACGAAGAGAGAAAGGATCAATAGCAAATGAATACCCTCCAAAAGTCGAGTCACACAAGTATAAATTCAAAACAAATAATTTAGACTAATTTTTATAAATGTTTCTTGTTTTCTCTTGAATTAAGTGATTTACATCTCTATGGGACTGGTTCCCTAACTGGGAATCAAATCCAGACCAAGTTGGTGAAAACCAAGAAGACTAACCACTAAATTTTAAAATGAAGTGCCTTTTTAACAAGTTCCACAGTGAATTGAGGGAGTCAGTTTGAGCATACAAAATATTTTAACTGTGTTTTAAATCTAATTTCTGCCTTAAAAAAAATCTTGCCATATTAGATTTTAAGGCTACATATTTTTGTATCTTTTTATACGTACCAATAAGATAGCTGTTTAAGAGAATCCTCTAAAAAGTTGCCTTTTAAATATAGTCAATTTATTTACTCCATAGATGACTCAAGCCAGTAGTCCTTTTTCATGGAGAGTCCCAGAGGTTAACTGTTCAGTTTTAGATTACCGTGGATGTAAGTAGAGTTTTAAAAATGTGCATTCATGATCCCCCAAAAATTCATTCTAGAAATAGACTAAGATAGCAAATGACTCCTGTTGCTATAGGAGGAGTTAAGGATGGTATTTATGTGTACAGTTTCTCCAGTATTCCACAAATTTGTGGGAAGCCATAAATCAAAGACCCATTTATCTATGGCACAAGGTAGGCCTTCCTAGTACCCAGGACGAATCAGGCAACAAGAGTTGAGATGACTAAAGTCCCTTAAAGATGAGACTTCTTAAGACAAACTCTTCTGAGTGTTTGGCACCTTCAGAACAAAGAGTGTGCTATTTAATCTCTTACTTGTGCTGAAGCTCCCAGTCCTTTCAGACTGGCCACCAGAAGTGACCTGAAAAATAAAACCCCCTGAATGGCAGAGATCAAGAGAGAGTGCTCCCAGTTGGTCACACAGATAAATCTCTCCAGGACATAAAACAAAATGAGGGTGACACTTCATGACAAATGACACAGAAAAACAAAAATGAAGAAAAAAACAAAGATGATTTCTGGGAGAAAAATGATCAGTAAATATAAATATTCATACTTAAATTACACTAAAGTTGTCACAAGACCTAAAACCAGCCATACAAATGGTTTCCTTCCAGTGAGAACAAAATCTGACCTTTTTCTTTTATCCAGATTCCTAACTAAGAGGATTGGAAAACTGCATCTGATAAGAACTCAGCAAAGCATCTTAACTTGATCTACATATCGACAAACCTGGATCCTTTCCACCCTTTTCCTCAGCAAAACATCTTAGCTCCTTATAAAAACTACATATTACCTGTCAAGAAATCTTTAAACTCACCTATAACTTGCAAACCCCCTTCCTGGAAATATTCCCCCTCCCCCGGCCAAACCAATCAGAATCTCAGATGTATTGATATTCAGTTTTTGTAACTTTTGCCCCCCTAAAACTGTCTATAACCAAGTCACCATTTGGCCACAGTGGACACATGTTCCCAGGACCTCCTGAAGATGGGTGTATCCAGACTTAAGTCCTCAAGTTTGTCTCTAGAATAAATCATCTAAAATATTGTACAGAATTTGGCATCTTTTGTCAACACCATAAATATTAAATTTGTGCCGAGCTCGGTGGCTCAGCCTGTAATCCCGCGCCTTTGGGAGGCTGAGGTGAGTGGATTGCCTGAGCCCGCGGGTTTGAGACCTGCCTGGGCAACTTGGGGAGACCTCATCTCTACAATAAATCAAAAAATCAGCCGGGCGTGGTATCGCGCGCCTGTAGTTCCAGCTACTTGGAAGACTGAGGCGGAAGGATCGCTGGAGCCCAGCAGGTCGAGGCTGCGGTGGCTGGGAGCGGCCACTGCACTCCAGTCTGGGC
>CAUYQG010269018.1:0-10912 GCA_963574415.1 Tarsius wallacei
CTATAACTTTTCTTCTCCGATGAATTATTTTCCCTGTAGGACTAGTGTCTGTGAGGTTGAGTCTTTTGCTTTTGTTTTTCTAAAAAATATTGAGGGACCCAAGAGACTTGAAAAGCTATACTTGCTGTAAAGCCCTACCTCATGTTCACTGCACTGTATTCTATGTAAACCCCTACCTCACGTTCGCTGCACTGTATTCTATATAAATCCCTATCTCACGTTCGCTACACTATATTTTATATATCCCCCTTACCTTGTGTTTGATATATTTTATAAATTCTACCTCAGACCCCGTGAGACTAAGCACGTAATGGGTGCCTGGTAGTGACTACAATTGTAAAGTTACACCTTGATTTAAGCAGTGTTTATACTTAACTTTGTTAACCTTTGCTTATCTCAATTACCATGGTGGCTTTTTCAGCTTTTGCAACAGCAAAGCAAGCAATAAACCCCTCCCGGACATTCCTTTGCTTAGATTATGGTAGACTTGGTGGCGCCAGCCACCCCCCTAGTGGGCTCTGTGTTGTTTTAGACCTCCTGCTTGCATGCCAAAGTTAATTTATGATAAACCTAGCTTATCTGGCATTCCATTCTGCCCATTTAGCTGTTACCTGCCCATCACAAGCAAGATTAAGCTCGCAAAAAATCATACACAAACCAACCAATCAGTATCTCTGTAACCGTGTATATGCAATTCTATCCAATCCTGTGTGAACAAGTTTGTAAAGCCACCCCGCTCCCTCAGAATTATGTATAAAAGGTGCGTGTTAACCTGAGTCGGGGCTCACTCTCGTTCCAAGTTGCTGTGCCGGCTACGAGCTATGAGCATGAGCCCAGACTCGAGCCTGAATAAAAACTCTCTTGTGTTTACACCGGAGCTGGCTCTTTGGTGATCTCTTGGACTTAGAACTTTGGGTTTAACAATATAAGAGTATAAAATATGACACAGAGATTCCATAAACATATACTCATTTGCCAAGCACTTGCTAGTCCTTAGTCTTTCAACAAATAATGTTTGAGGCTAACTCTGCACCAGAAATGGTGGTGTGTGCAACACGTGCACAGTGCTACTGTGGTATACAACAAAGGACGTGGATGGGCTCAGGACCTAGGATGACCAGGTAAGAATTCCAGTGTGGCTAGTGCTGGGGTTGTGGCTCCTGTGAGCTGTATTTTCTAGCTCCCATTTTTGTTCCATAAAATGGATACATCTGCAAGTTGTCACGGGGATTAATGAACACACACGAAAAGTAGCTAATATAAGTACGACTGCCATAGTACTCCACTTTGGCCGATATATTACCACACTTTTCTGTGAAAAAGAATCCTGGTAATCAGGACACATAAATGAAAACACAAATGATTAAGCAACAAGTTATAAGAATATTAGAACCAGATTTTTTTAAAAACCTGTTTTTTTTAAAAAACAGCTAGTTGAAATAGTCTAATAAAGCATGAGTGCATACCTCTAAAAACAGTGTTTATAAATAGCTTCTTCCAAATTCTACACTGATAATCATTAATTTTAGGCCATTTGTCAGTAGGAAAAACACCAGTTCTCAGTGACTAAAAACAAAATACAGAAGGAAAAAAAAAAAGGCTTCTCAAGAAATCTCCTCACACACAATTTCATAGAACATATATAAATAAGTCAGTTGTGTGGGTGCGTTGCTAGGGAATGCTGTAGTTTAAAGTACTTATGCGAGAGCTTTGAGAACATGAGTCCATGTCGAAATTAAATTTTAAGTATTTTTTTTTTAAGAAAGTAACAAGAAGTAAAGTTTATTATTCGCCTTTCACAGATTGGAAAGGGAGCCAACACTCACAGATTGGCAAGTGTGGCCAAGTTTTAAGTGGCCAGATGCAGCCACAAGCATACGTTTTGAAGGTGTTACAGTGTCACAGATTCCAGAATCTTCCACCTGTAGTGCCCAGGGACCTTCTGCTGATAAAGATGTCCACGAGAAGGGGAGGAGGATGCTAGCCTCCACCAGAGCAGTCTTCACCGTACCTTGATCTAGCAGTAGCCTAAAGATCCTTTAGTTTAAGCAAACACCCCGAAAGTTTCCAGTATAGCCTCTGAGCACAAGGATTTCTCTAGTGCATAGTCAATTAACTAATTTATTCCTGAAGGTTTTACTATGCAAAGTATTCCTATTCCTACCTATTCCTGAGGAATTTCCTTCCCCCAAAGTATTATAAGGGAATACAGTTACTTTAAAGTATATGCAAGGGAGAGCATAAAGAAAAACACATTTTTAAGAAAACAAAACAATTTCCGTGGTTGCCTATTTTGTGGGCTGAACTTCCTCCAAAAATAAGATCAGGACTTTCCTAGCAACCACTTTGGAAAGAAAAGTCACTTGAGTAAATAAAACACACCACCCTCCACTAAGTACCCACTGTGGAAGTATGGCAGAGAAGGGCCAATAACAGTTAAAAGTATTCCTTTTAATGATCAATCTGCAAGCTCCGAAAACCTGCTAGACAGGTTTTGTTTGAGCAAACCCAATAGCCAAAGACTGCTTTCCCGGATATGCAAAATAGTAAATGCAAAATCCTCTCTTTGTGAAGTTATCGGTTTACAACCCCTGCTTGTTATGCATATCCTGGCGACCATTTGTTCTTTGAAAATCTGGTTTTGCTAAGTACAACCTTGTGAGTTCCAAAGAAAATGTATAGTCACACAACCCAACCCCCTCCCTTACTTAAAGTAGGGTATAAGACCCCTCCCCTCCCTCCCTCGGGTGCTCAGCCTGGGAGCATTAGACCACTGAGTGGCCTAGTGCTAATAAAACTGCTACTTCCCAAGATAGCCTTGGTGTCATGGCCTCCCTGCTTTCCCACAACAGAAGAATGGATGAATGAGTGAATGAATGAGTGAATGAATGAATGTTTCCCAAGCATCAGATGCTTTAAATATATGATCCTATTTCAGCTCCATCAGATTCCATTTTACAGAGGAGGCACTGATATACAATGACCCTTACTCAGCCTAGAAGGCAGACTTGGGATACCAGGGTTGCAGCTAGGGCCATACCCACAAATCCACCATCTTTGGGAAGGCTGTAGGTTGAAATTAAATGACAGTTGACAAATTCATGAAATACGTTAAAGAATCTAATCATGAAGAAAAAAGATTTCCAAAACCTACTTCCCATTACAGAAACAGACTAAAGAAAAATGACCCGATAAGCAGTTTCCACTTGACTGCTAGAAAACAGAACAGGATGGAAGTGGCCGAGCTTTCCTGTGAATAGACCCACACTGTACTTGAAAAGTGTTAGGGGTGTTATGGCAACAAACCACGAACTTCACCTTGAGGCATTGCCATCTATGCTGCTTCCCTCCTTAACTGAAGATCGCTCAATACATTACTTATTTTTTCCTAAATTAAAATCAAGTTTATAAAAGGAATACGTTTTATAAATTAAGATCTGTCATAAGAATGGATTTGAGAGTGCTTCTAAGCTTTGCCATCTCCTCTAGATTACGGTTAAATTGGCCGAAGCCTTGGAAGAAACATACCCCAAGGAGTCCAGCATTGGTTAAAGAAACCCACCGTTTTAACTTTTTTTTTTTTGCTGTTGCTGATTTCACCACTTGTTTCAAAATTGCGGTATGATCAAGACCTTGGAATTCCAGACTTCTTGGTTTCTCACATGGATTCTATGGGCCTGCAGAATAAGTTAAGATTTTCACCTGCGTTAGAATCTTTTTTTTACCCCAGCTAATTTTTTTTTTTTTTGAGTTGGAGCCTCACTCTGCTGCCCAGGCTGGTGTTCAGTGACACACTCACGGCCACCCCAGCATCAGCCTGCTGGGTTCTCGGCCTCCCAAAATGCTGGGATGAGGTCAAGTGCAGTGGTGAGAAGGGGGAAGAATGAAGTTAATCTATAACTGACAGTGAACAAGTAATTGAGTTAACTCACTAGTTCAGACTAGCCTGAATTTAAATAAACATATGCAGATTAAAGTCACTAGTTGAGACAGAGTTTCAAATTGGGTTTTTAAAAAGTAAGGTTCCAGGCCGGGCGCAGTGGCTCAGCCTGTAATCCCAGCACTTTGGGAGGCCGAGGTGAGTGGATTGCCTGAGCCTGAGGGTTTGAGACCCACCTGAGCAACTTGGCAAGACCTCATTTCTACAATAAATCAAAAATAGCCAGGTGTGGTAGCGCACGCCTGTAGTTCCAGCTCCTTGGAAGGCTGAGGCGGAAGGATCGCTGGAGCCCCTGCAGGTCGAGGCTGCGGTGGCCGGGAGCGGCCACTGCACTCCAGTCTGGGCGACGAAGTGAGACTCCAACTCAAAAATAAATAAATAAATAAAGATTCCATCAGAAAAAAGGAACTGAGAACACTGAACTCAAAGATATATGTAGACCCCTTCATTAAAAATTAAAGAGTTGGACATGGTGGCTTATGCCTGTAATTCCAGTATTTTGGGGTCTGAGGTAGCAGGGTTGCCTGAGTCCAGGAGTTTGAGACCAGCCTGGACAAAACAGTGAGACCTCGTCTCTATGAAAAAATGTTTTTTGAAAATTAGCTGAACATGGTGGTATGTGTCTGTAGTCCCAACTACTCAAGAGGCTAAGGTGGAAGGATTGTCTGAGCCTAGGAGGTAGAGGCTGCAGAGAACCATGGGCATACCACTGTATTCTAGCCAGGGCAACACAGTGAGACCTCGACTAAAAAAAAAAAAAAATCAATATTGTAGAGATGACAATTTTCTACAAATTAACCTATAAATTCAATGCAGTTACAATGAAAATTCCAAAAGGATTTTTCATATTGCAACTAATTTAATTTTTAAAAATTTTTTAGCATCTCTACAGCACAGAGAAAAGCTAATTTTTTAAAAAAAGAGGCTAGCTGGGCTCGGTGGCTCAGCCTGTAATCCAGTGCTTTGGGAGGCTGAAGTGAGTGGATTGCCTGAGCCTGCGGGTTCGAGACCCGCCTGGGCAACTTGGCGAGACCTCATCTCTACAATAAATCAAAAAATTAGCCGGGCGTGGTAGTGTGCGCCTGTAGTTCCGGCTACTTGGAAGGCTGAGGTGGAAGGATCGCCGGAGCCCAGCAAGTCGAGGCTGCGGTGGCTGGGAGCGGCCACTGCACTCCAGTCTGGGAGACAGAGTGAGACTCCAACTCAAAAAAAAAAAAGAGGCAAGAATAGCCAAGGTAATTTAAAAAAATGAAGGAGGAGATTACCAGATGACAAAACCTATTATAAACCTGTTCAAACACTACAGTATTGCTGGAGAGA
This sequence comes from Tarsius wallacei, assembly GCA_963574415.1. Taxonomy (NCBI): domain Eukaryota; kingdom Metazoa; phylum Chordata; class Mammalia; order Primates; family Tarsiidae; genus Tarsius; species Tarsius wallacei. The sequence continues at coordinate 5,261 of CAUYQG010269018.1, forward strand.
TGAATAAATCAATGGAGCAAACCAAAGACTCTAGAAACAGACTCATGTATATGTGTCCAATCATTCAAGAAACATTCTTTTCTTGACTCTGAGACAAACACTGCTGGGTTCTGGGGAGACAGCAAAGCACAAAATGGGTAAAATCCCTGACCGTGTGGGGCATACATTCTGGTAGGATGAAATATGCAAAAACAATGCAGAAATATAGAGCTTGTCGGATAATAATAAACGCTAAAAAGAAAAACAGAGCAGAGAAGGGGGAAGAGAATGTTGGGGTGAGGGAGTAGGTTGCAATTTAAAATAGCATATGGGAGCAGCTCATTAAAAAGCAACATTTAGCAGAGGAGGGGAGGGCTGGTGCCTGCAGGTATCTGGAAGAGACTGGTCCTGGCTGAAGACACAGCAAGCGTAAGGGCCCTGAGGCAGGAGCATGTCAACATGTTTGAGGAACAGCAAGGAGACCAATGTGGCTGGAACAGAAAGAGCACTGGGAGAGAGTGGCAGGGGACAGTGGGAGAGTTCCCAGATGGAAACCACTGAACAATTCTGGGAAGTGGGGGGGACTTCTTTGACTTGATCTAAGAGTATGATTGAGAGTGCTGTTTTAAGAAGAGATCATGGCCGGGTTCGGTGGCTCAGCCTGTAATTCTGGCACTTTGGGAGGCCAAAGCGAGTGCATTGCCTGAGCCCGCAAGTTAGAGACCAGCCCGGGCAACCTGGCAAGACCTCATCTCTACAATAAATCAAAAATTAGCCCGACGTGGTAGCGCATGCCTATAGTTCCGGCTACTTGGAAGGCTGAGGCAGAAGGATCCCTGGAGCCCAGCAGGCAGATGCTGGGGTGCCCATGAGCATGCCACTGCACTCCAGCCTGGGTGGCAGAGTGAGACTCCAACTCAAAAAAAAAAGAAGAGACCGTAGGTGACAAAGGAAGAAAAAAAAAGTCCAGTTAATTGCCTTCTGCACTAATATAGGGAAAAGACGATGCCACTTATACCAGGATGGTGATGGTGAGGAAGGAGGGAATGGTCAGGGTGTGGGCAGATTTTTCAAGCAAAGTGACAGATTGTATGTGTGGGACATTAGACAGAAGGAGTCAATGATGACTACAGGGGTTTCTGGAGGAATTTTTATTTTATTTTTTTATTTTATTTTTAGACAAGGTTTCACTCTGTCACCCAGGCTGAAGTACAGTGGCACAATCACAACTCACTGTAGTCTTGGCCTCCTGGGCTCAAGTGATCCTCCCACTTCAGTCTCCCCAGTAGCTGGGACTGTAGGCACACACCACCATGACTGAGTGATTTTTAAAAATTTTGTCGCCGGGCTCAATGGCTCAGCCTGTAATCCCGCGCCTTGGGAGGCTGAGGTGAGTGGATTGCCTGAGCCCGTGGGTTCGAGACCCGCCTGGGCAACTTGGCAAGACCTCATCTCTACAATAAATCAAAAAATTAGCCAGGTGTGGTAGCGCGCACCTGTAGTTCCAGCTACTTGGAAGGCTGAGGCGGAAGGATCGCCGGAGCCCAGCAGGTCGAGGCTGTGGTGACCGAGAGCAGCCACTGCACTCCAGTCTGGGTGACAGAGTGAGACTCCAACTAAAAAAAAATTTTTGTCAAGACAAGGTCTCACTATGTTGCCCAGGCTGGTCTCCAACTCCAGGACTCAAGTGATCCTCCTGCTTCGGTCTCCCAAAGGGCGGGGATTACAGGCATGAGCCACCATACCTGGCTGGATGTTTTGTCTTTAAATGGGAAGAAAATGCAGGACGAACAGAGTTGGGGAGATAAGGGCTTCCATTTGGGGCATACTATATCTGAGTGTCTATCAGACACCCCAGAGCAAAGCTGGGTAACAAGACCGAAGTTCAAGGTCAGGGGCCAAAACCAAATGTACAAGCTCAAGAGTGAGCAGTGCACACAGTCAACCTTCACGACCTGTAAATCCCGTACTCGTGAATTCACCTACTCGCTGAATTTATTTAATAACCTGCCATCATTCACAGACATGAGAAAAATCCAAATTATACTCCCAGCGAAGGTCAAACAAGGTACAATGGTCTGAATGCCCTTGACCTCCCAAGACTCAAATGTCAAGGCCCTAAAATCCCCGGTGGAGGTGGGGCCTCAGGGAGGTGATTATCATGAGGATGGAGCCCTCCAGAAAGGAAGGAGTGGCCTTAGAATAAGAGACCAGAAAGCCAGCCGGCCTTCCTTCCGCCACATGAGGACACAGCAAGATGAACTGGCCCTCAACAGACCTGCCAGTGCCTTGACCTGGGACTTCCCAGCCTCCAGAACTGTGTTGTTGAAGCCACCCAGTCTACGAATGCTTGCTGGAGTAGCCCAAACTGAATAAAACACTTTGCCCTCTCATTTGAGATGCAATCAGGTATCTTCAAGGTGGTGTGGCTATAGCTGCCTTCCCTTTTCTGCTCTCATGCTGCAAACAAGTGTCCTTTTTGTGGTCTTAGTGCACATTTTGTGCTTTTTGGAGGTTATTTTGCTGTTGGTTGATTGCTTATTGATTGGTTGATGATTGATTCATTTTTGAGCCAAGGTCTCACTCTGTCACCCAGGCTGGAGTGCAGTGGCACAATCACGGCTCACTGCAGCCTCGACCTCCTGAGCTTAGGTGATCCTTCCACCTCAGCCCCCCGAGTAGCTGGGACTACAGGCACATGCCGCCCACCTAGCTATTGATTTTGTATTACAGAGAATGTCTTGCTATGTTGCTCAGGTTGGTCTCGAACTCCTGGGCTCAAGCGATTCTCCCGCATCGGCCTCCCAAAGTGCTGGGATTACGGCATAAGCCATGGCACTTGGCCTGATTTTTCTGTTAGAGTGGCCCTAAGCTTAGGGCTGCTGTGTTGCCGAGTGTTCCTAAGTACAAGAAGACTATGATATGCCTGTGAGGAATATGTGTGTTGGATGAGCTTTGTTCAGGCATGAGTCATAGACCTGCTGATCGTGAGCACAACATTAATGTATCAACAGTATATATTAAATAAGGTGTCTCTCATGAAAACACACATAAAACAAAGGCTGTGTATTGGTCCATTGAGGGAAACATGAGCAAGGTCTTATACAAACCCACCTCTGTATTTTCTCTGGGAGCGATGGTTTGGTATTTGCTAACTCAGTGTTTGTGGTGACTTTCTAGAACCTAACCATCACAAATACTAAAAATCAACTGTATATGGTATTTAAAACTTTGAGACTGAATGACACTCAGTAGATGTTAGTAGATAAAGAGAAGAATCTAGAAGACTGAGCCCTGGGGCATTTCAACACTAAGACTGCAGGGAGGTAAGAAGGAACCAGTGAACGTGTCTGGAAAGGAACAGCCAGTGATGGGGTGCCCCAAGTATCGTGTCCTGGAGCCAAGTGAAGAAAGCGTTTCAAGAAGTGGAGCGTGGTTGACTGTTCAATGTGCTGTTAGAAGACTTGAAGAATGAGCCGGGCATGGTGGCTCATGCCTGTAGACTCAGCTACTCAGGAGGCTGAGACAGGATTGCTTGAGTCCAGGAGTTTGAGACCAGCTTGGGCAACACAGCGAGACTTCATCTCTATTAAAAAAATCACAAAATTAGCTGGGTGTGGTGGCACATGCCTGTATTCCCAGCTTTTCAGAAGGATGAGGAGCATTGCCTGAGCCCAGGACGTTGAGGCTATGGTGGCCATGATCATGCCACCGCACTCCAGCTCAGATGACAGAGTAAGACCCCAACTCAAGAAAAATAAAAGACATGAGAAATGAAAACGGAGGGGTGCCCTCAGAACTTAGCAAAGTGAAAGTCACTGGTGACCGCCCAAGGGCAGAGACAGTCAAGATAAGATGAGGTGTAATGCAGCAGGAAAGCCCTAAGTCCAATGAATGGTGTCCTTGTATGAAGGAGATAACTTGGACACTAAGACAGACACACAGAAGAGAAGGCCATGGGAAGACGGAGGAAGAGCGGGAGTGATACATCTCAACAAGGAATGCCAAGGAATACCAAGAGCCACAGAAGGCAGAATAGGCCAGGAGGGGCTCTGCTCTACAAGATTTTAAAAAGAACATGACCTCCACAGGCCAGGTGCAGCGGCTCACACCTGGAATCCCAGCACTTTGGGAGGCTGAGATGTGAGGATTGCTTGAGCCCATGAGTTCAAAACCAGCCTAGTGAACATAGCAAGATCTTGTCTCTACAAAAAAAAAAATTTTTAGCCAGGCACGGTGGCACACATCTGTAGTTCCAGCTACTTGGGAGGCTGAGGTAGGAGGATCGCCTGAGCCCAGGAGGTTGACGCTGTGGTGAGCCGTGATCGTGCCACTGCCCTTCAGCCTGTGGGACAAAGTGAGACCTTTGCTCTAAATAAACAAGTAAGTGGCCGGGCTCGGTGGCTCAGCCTGTAATCCCAGCACTTTGGGAGGCCGAGGCGAGTGGATTGCCTGAGCCCGCAGGTTCGAGAACCGCCTGGGCAACTTGGCAAGACCTCGTCTCTACAATAAATCAAAAATTAGCCGGGCATGGTAGCGTGTGCCTGTAGTTCCAGCTACCTGGAAGGCTGAGGCGGAACGATCGCCGGAGCCCAGCAGGTCGAGGCTGCGGTGGCCGGGAGCGGCCACTACACTCCAGTCTGGGTGACAGAGTGAGACTCCAACTCAAAAAAAAAACAAACTAAATAAATAAATAAATAAACAAGTAAGTACAAAGAGAGAAAGATGGTCGCCCCTCTGACACATTGATTTTGGACTCCTGGCCTCCAGAACTGTGAGAGAATTCTGTTGTTTAAGTCACCAGTTTGTGACTCAGGCAGCCCTAGGAAACAAATACAGTCATGAGCCGGGCTCGGTGGCTCAGCCTGTAATCCCACGCCTTGGGAGGCAGGCGAAACCTCATCTCTACAATAAATCAAAAAAACTAGCCGGGCGTGGTAGCGCACGTCTGTAGTTCTGGCTACTCGGAAGGCTGAGGCGGAAGGATCGCCAGAGCCCAGCAGGTCGAGGCTGTGGTGGCCGGAAGCGGCCACTGCACTCCAGTCTGGGCGACGGAGTGAGACGCCAACTCAAAAAAAAAAAAAAAAAAAATACAGTCGTGAAAGGAATATTACAAGGTCAGGTGTAGTGGCTCATGCCTAATCGCAGGACTTTGGGAGGCCAAGCTGGGAGGACTGCTTAAGACCAGGAGTTCAAGCCTAGCCTGACAAACATAGTGAGACCCGTCTCTACAAAAAATAATTAATTAAATTAGCTAGATATAGTGGAGCACAACTGTAGTCTCAGCTACTCAGGAGGCCAAGGTGGGAGGATTGCTAGAGCCCCAGGGGTGGAGGCTACAGCATTGAGCCAAGATCCAGTCACTGCACTCCAGTCTGGGTGATAGAGAAAGACAGACTGTCTATTAAAAAAAAAAAAAAGGAGGCCGGGCTCGGTGGCTCAGCCTGTAATCCCGCGCCTTGGGAGGCTGAGGTGAGTGGATTGCCTGAGCCCGCGGGTTCAAGACCCGCCTGGGCAGGCGAAACATCTCTACAATAAATCTAAAAAATTAGCCGGGCGTGGTAGCGCGCGCCTGTAATTCCGGCTACTCGGAAGGCTGAGGCGGAAGGATCGCCGGAGCCCAGCAGGTCGAGGCTGCGGTGGCCGGGAGCGGCCACTGCACTCCAGTCTGGG
>CAUYQG010269025.1:0-28044 GCA_963574415.1 Tarsius wallacei
TGGGATTACATGCTGAGAAACCTAGTCATGTTAACTATTTCAGTTTGTTTTTTAAAATTTCAGGTTGATCATATTTAATATATAATATTTAATTTAATGATGTTTATATCTGCTGGGCTCGGTGGCTCAGCCTGTAATCCCGTGCCTTTGGGAGGCTGAGGTGAGTGGATTGCCTGAGCCTGCGGGTTCAAGACCCGCCCGGGCAACTTGGCGAGACCTCATCTCTACAATAATAAATATGAACAACATGATGTTTTAATATACATAGTGAAATAGTTAGCCGGGCTCGGTGGCTCAGCTTGTAATCCCAGCGCTTTGGGAGGCTGAGGTAAGTGGATTGCCTGAGCCTGCGGGTTCAAGACCCGCCCGGGCAACTTGGTGAGACCTCATCTCTACAATAAATCAAAAATTAGCTGGGCACATCTGTAGTTAAAACTACTTGTAAGGCTGATGAAGAATGATCGCCGATCCCAGCAGGTCGAGTCTGCAGTTACTTGGAGCGTGCCACTGCACTCCAGTCTGGGCGACAGAGTGAAACTCCAACTCAAAACAAAAACAAAAACAAACAAACAAAAAGAAATAGTTACTATAGTAAAGCAAATTAACATATTTTCCCTCTCATATACATTCTTTTTGGTGTGGTAAGAGCACCAAAAATCTCTCTTAGCAAGTTTCCAGTATACAATGCAATATTATTACTCTAGTCCACATATCTGCAACTTTATAACCTTTGTCCTCCATCTTGCCATTGCTTCCCACCCCTGCTAACACAGTTTAATTCCCTACTTAAATCTTCCATGACAGCATTTTCTTTTTTTTTGAGTTGGAGTCTCACTCTTTGTCACCCAGGCTGGAGTGCAGTGGCACACTCTTGGCCACTGCAGCCTCGACTTGCTGGGCTCAGCGATCTTTCCAACTCAGCCTTCTAAGTAGCTGGAACTACAGATGCACGCCACCATGCCCGGCTAGTTTTTGTGATTTATTGTAGAGACGAGGTCTCACCAAGTTGCCCAGGCTGGTGTTGAATCCCCAGGCTCAGGAAATCCTCTCGCCTCAGCCTCCCAAAGTGCTGGGATTACAGGCTGAGCCACCGCGCCTATCCGAAAGTATTTTTTACCTTTTTACTGTTCAAGGAATTTGAAAATCAGTAGGAAAAGTGGGATTAGATATTGACTGTTCTATCTGAAAGTACTCATGCTTTAAAGGCCCTATTCCCAGATGGAGTAATTATGATTTCTTTCCAGGATTTTAATAACCAAAATAAGCTATTTCTTGGTGTTGATTACAGGTTGAAAAACACATGCTATTGTGTTGAATTTGAGTCCAGTTTGTTTTAGTGGTAGTTTTACAGTGTTCTTAATGTGACTAAATAGAAACTGTACCAATTATTTTTCTGAAATAAAACTCTTCCCTCAAGTATATAAATATTGAAGTTGACTCTATTTCAGTGTTCTCTCTGACTAGGTTAGCTGAGTGTTATTGTCATTTACTTACTCAGCTTAGTGCAATGTTTCTTACTTTGCTTTTGTCAAAATTGCCTTGGCTAGGAAATGGATACAATATTTTCCATCCACTGTTGGTAAAAAGTGTGCTTTGAGATACTTACCTGGAATATTCTAAAACCATGAAAGTTATGTGTTGTGGTGAGGTACAGTCATGCATCACTGAACAGCGGGGATATGTTCTGATAAATGTGTTGTTAGGTGACTTCGTCATTGTGTGAACGTCCTAGAGTGCACTTACACAAACCACATGTTATAGCCATTTACACACCTAGGCTCTATGATATATACAAGGGGAGACCCCTTCCAAAACTGGAATTTATTTATTTAAAAAATTTTTACATGTTAAACTTCAGTCCCCTTCAAAATACTGTCCGTTTGATGCAATACACCTATATAGAGGCTTTTTCCACTGCTCAAAACAGTTTTGACCTCGTCAATTTGGATACTTTTTAGTGCTTCTGCCATTTTTGTTTTACTTCTTCCACATTGGCAAAATGTTCCCTTGAGGACTTTATTCATGGGCGGGGCAGGGGATGGGTGGAGCTGCTCTGTGTGAGATCCGGTGAATAGGGAGGGTAGAGCATAGGAGTCGTGGGTTTTTTTTTTTTAACTCAAAAACTGCTGAACACTTAGTGCAGTAAGTGTAGTTGCACTTGTAGATTTAAATCACCTATCATAAAATGGGCAAATGTGTTGAAAATATCTCCAAAAAAAAAAAAAAAAGAAATTGAACACAGCCTCTCACAACAACACTAGCTGGTACACTGATGCTGATGGGTTCCTAGAACACTTACGTAGTGGGGGGAAACCTGTACCACAGGGCCCACCCTCCAAATGATAATTCAGTTTCTTTTTAGCCTATTGTTCCTAGGTCACAAATCTGTTCAGCATGTGACTGTACTGAATACTGTAGTATGCAGTTGCAACACAATGGTAAGTATTTGTATAAGTAAACATATCAAGCATGGAAAAGGTGCAGTAAATATATGGTATTTTAATCTTATGGGACCACCATCACATATGTGGTCTGTCAACTAAAATGTTGCTAAGTGGCACATGACTATATAAGCTTAAGAAAACAACTTCTGTTTGCTTTGAAGATTCTATTTGGAGATGGGCCTTTTTCATTGACATAGCCCACATATCCAAGACATATCAGATTCTGTGCCTTTTAAATTATTTTTATTTTATTATTGTTCATGTATAATGCCTAGGCTGTATTCTTAAGTACTTGTTGATTGTATCTGTGACTATAAAGGTCAGTTCATTTGGACCTAAACTGAGTGAGTGATTCCAAGTGCCATTTCATGTAGGGCAGTGAGAGTCAAAGAAATAGTAATGGTATTCCATCATTACTGACGTGTCAGATACGCCTCGGTGACCTGGTAAAATACCTCAGTAATGTATTACAACTCTTGAAATCGTGAGTTGACAATGTCAAAGTTCTCCACATTGAAGTTCTATGTCTTATACAAAAGTTAAGATTTAGAATTAATTTCATTTATATGTGAGTGAGACTTCAATTTCTGTTTAATGTGCTTTTTTTTCTCAAGCAGATTTCTATATCATAACATTAAGGGAATGATTTAAAATTTAAATGAACACTTACCAGTATTATCAGTTATTGTACTTAGTTCAGTTTTGTTCTTGTTCAGTAAAAAAATATTATTTATAAACTGTATTTTTAATTCACTTGTTAGCCCTGCTGAAATTTAGAGCACTTATTTGGCTAAGCCAACAGCAGTTCAAATCTGTAGACCCAAATGTTCTGTAGATCCAAATGCTCTCTAGGGTTTAGGTGACCAGTTGATGAGTTAGAAGCTGGTAGAAATGTCCAGCTTCAACTCAGGGCTCATGCTGTGAGGCACCTGGCTTATGTCTGGTAATGCTCCAGGGATATTATAGAGTTCCATATCCTGTGTCCTTCCTAAAATAAAATAAAACTAGTGTTCATGTTTTTATTCCCATCTACTTACTCTGCTTTTTCATGGTAGGAACAGGACATAAACAGCAAGAAGATAGATAGACAGATGATATATTTTTCCTAATGAGTTAACTTTAACCAGGAGACTGTAGGTGTCCTGGATTTTGTGACTCAGTGGATTTTGTGACCCTTTCCATCCTTGCCTTTAGAAAAGGGTAGAAATTAAGATGTCAAAATGTGGCTCAGTATAGTTAAATGGATTATGTTCGTTCTAACTTTAAACTTGTAAACTTTAGACATGTTGCTAATGTTCTTTCACATTTGCATGAGTACGGTTTGTTTATGAATGTCTGGATGGCTGAGATGAGATTACCAGGAAAATATCCATTTACTATAAAAATGAAATAGAAGAAGATCAAGCTTCTGTATAAGGGAAACATTTCACCACGAATAATGGGCATAGTAGAATTTACTTAACTATTTAATATTTAACTAAGTAAAACGAACCATTCACGGATCAGTGATTAGAGTGTGTCATGTCAGGGATTATGATTAATTCAATTAATATACCTGAAGTTAAAAAAAATCCATCTACTTATCTATATTTAAATGAACTAGTGCTTTTAAAATATTTGTATTTAAAGACAAATAACTTCATAAAATAAGTATTTGTGCTGTTAGTTCCTGGAGGTTTAGCAGAAAAACTATAATATTTTCCCAAATTTCAGTGTTTTTTATATTAATCAGAAGTTGGATCTCAGATCATATGTAAAAAATTATTTTTATGTATTGTAGGACACAACACTAATCTGATCTACTCCATTTACAATGAAGCAATGTCTAATATTGATTTCAAATATGTAATGATTTTTTTTTTAAATGAAAGTGTTCACATCCCAGGCTATATTGGGCTCTAGGCTTCCTTATATGGCTTCTTTCACTCTCAGGCTCTTGTAAGTAGAATGAGGTAGAAATGACCTTCTCTTAAGTACTTTCCTCTGACAGTGTTTGAAAAGTGCGTGACGCAAGCTAGAACATAATATTTTTTTTAAATTGTGGTACCACCTGGAAGTTACACAGTCTGATAAAATAGTTAAGGATTTGATGATTTCCTTCATAGCAAATATGATAAAGAGTGATCTCTTTACTAATCTAAAACTTTCACTACCAAATGATTCAAGTTTGTGAATCACAGGAGTCAAAAGAATGAATATTTTAAAATTGCTTCTGTACCATACATAGTATTTCAAATAGGGAAGAAGTCTGTGAACCAATAAAGCTTGGCATAAAAAGTAGGTCATAAAGGTGTTGGAAGTGAAGATAATGGGGACTCGAGAAGAGAAAGGGAGTCAGGCAAGTTAGTAGTTTATGAGGAGGAAAGTACTCAGAAGTAGTACCACCACCATCTTTTTTTTTTTTTTTTTTGCCAGAGTCTCACAAGCTGGAGTGCAGTGGCAGACTCATGGCCACCACAGCCTTGACTAGCTGTGCTTAGGTAATGTTTCCACCTCAGCCTTACAAGTTGCTGGAACCACAGGCGTGCCACCACACCCGGCTAATTTTTGTATTTTTTGTAGAGTTCCCCGGGCTGGTCTTGAACCCCTGGGCTCAGGCAATCCTCTAGCCTTGGCTTCTCAAAGTGTTGGGGTTACAGGCATGAGCCACTGCACCTCCCCCCACCCCCCACATCCTTTATATCTTACATTGCAGAAAGGCTCTAGGGAGTCAATAGGAGATTGTAGGGGGTTCATGAGAACCCTGAAATTAGTTATACAGTCTGCTGTCATCTAGTATTCAGTGTGTCTATGAGATTTTCAAAGGCATCTCTGACTCCCTAAAGGTTAAGAAAACCTGCCATAGTTAATCAAGCCTTTGTAAGCGGACTTATTAAGAGAACAAAGGTAACATTCAGACTCAAGTAACGTTTAGACACAAATAACATTATGTTTTCTTAACATGTGAGGTTTTTGTGTTACTGTACAAATGTGTAGGTAAAATTAGTAAGTGTGACAGCGATGTAACCAATCAGGCCAGAAGGTTTTAGCCCTGAAGAGTGATTATTGAGGACTCACGTACTTTGGTCAATTCTTTCAGCCTTTGATTTTTCCATTCTGTTGGTAGAATGGCTACCAAGGTGTAATAAATATCTTTCGATAAAACTCATGACCTTGAATTGTTTTATAATATAATAAACCAGTGGGATACCTTATACCTGAAAAAACCCTCTGTTTAGAATTCTTTGGCAGTCAACCCAGAAGCTCTCTGTATCTTGGCACATGGCTCTTCCACTGAAGGATAGGGTCACTGAGATTAAGTTAATCTTAATATGGGCTCTAATGATTTTTCCAGTCATCTAATCCTTGCAGGCCTGATTATAAGAACCTCAATCAATTTTAGCAGATGAGGACCTACCCTGGTTGTAAGTCCCAAAGAAGGCAGTTATAAAAACCTGAACCTTTTCCCACACCCTGAGACAAGTATTAATCTTTGGTCTTTAAACAGTTTGGAGGTCAAAATAGTAATTTCAACCTACAGTGATTTAAATCTGCAATTTGACTTGCTATTTTTATCACCAGTGCTGTTCCAGGCTTTTGGAATTAATTTTATCTCTAAACTCAATGAAACCCATATTTTTCTCACTTTTTTGATTCACACCTCTCCTGGTTTCACTAATAACTGATTACATTGGAAAAGCTTAATGCTTTGAAGAGTGAATCACAGAGTGAAGAATTTCTTTATTTTGAGGACTAGTGCTGTTGTGCAGAATTTTTCTTTTCATTTGGAAATCCAAATGGAGAAATCTGTATTTCTGTGCATTTTGATGTTCCAAAGATAAATGATAGCATGTATTGAGACTTGGAAAGCTACAGCTTTAGACAAGAGCCTAGTGCATAGACATGAAGGTGAAAAAGACACAGGCACCCTGACAAATTCAAGTCCTGTTGTGGGATTGTGCACCAGGATTGGCTCGGAGGACAGGACTCTGCATGGACTGTGTGTAGGCCCTTCGTGGATCCTGTAGCTTAGAGATAGCTTTGACAAAGGCAGATGAAAATATGTTGACCCAATTTACTTATTTCTCCCCCATCACTATTCCTTATCATTAACACAGTATAAAGTCTACATTCTTGAATAATTTGCAATTTAATTATTTTATTGACAAATTATACTTATATGTTGATAATTACAACTCTAAAGTGTTTGATACTGTAATACATGGGCCATTAAGATGTCTTTATATTCCGAACATGAAAGTAGAGAAAAATTTTTTTCTGTTTAATTGACTATTCACTGACTCTGTTCTGTCTCCCCTCCTATGAAGTGATCTCATCCACTCTGGTTGCTTTAAATACCATGTATATGTTAAGGCTCCCCAGAGCTCATTCCTGGATGCATCCACCATTTTGCCATCTTTATGTGGGTATATCACAGGTATCTCCGTTTAATCATGTCTAAAGCTGGACTCTTGCTTTCCTACCACACCATCCAGAATAAATATTTCCTTCCTTATTGTTATTAAAAGCCAATAAAGTTCTCCACTGGCCAATGAGGGAGAGTCGTGGTGCTATGCTTGCTGCCTGCTCTACCATCCTCCCTCCATCTAGTCAATCACTAAACCCCATTTAGGAGTCTAAATATCTAAGTTCCTGAATGTTTCTTATCTGTTAATTTTTCTCTATCTATCTTCGCAGCTGCTGCCCTAGCTCAGGCTGCTCTTACGCTCTAGTTCATGTTGGCACATTAACTGGCCTCCTTATGTCCATTCTTGATGCTCCAAAATCCATGCTTCCCAGAGAGTCATGAGAATCGTTCCCCCCTGCCCTCCCTCCCATGGTGATTGTTAAGTACAAATCTGATCAGGCTTGCAATTGCATTCAGAACTAAGTCAAAAGTCATAGCATGTCTTTGTGTGATTTAACACCGTGGTCTCAGCCCCAGCTTTTCTCCCACCTCATCACCTTGGGAATGACAGGTTTTGGTCCTCAGGGACTCTGCTTACAACACTCCTCCCCACCCCCTGCAGTCACCTGGCTAATTGCATTCAAACTTCAGATATTAGCTTAAATGCCAGTTTAAAAAAGTTTTCTTTGGCTTTCCAGTCTGAATGAGGTTCCCCTGTTATGCACCCCCATGAGCACCTCCTCCTTGCTCAAGGTCTGTAACTGATCTGCGGCCAGGCACCTGCTCCATATTTCCGTGTTTATCTTTTCTTTTACATTGGAAACCAGATCTGACCAGGTGCAGGAAATGCTTTGCTTTGAACTATATCCCTGTATAAATATTTGTGGAATGAATAAATAAAGGTTTCTGTATAGATAAATATTGGGGTAATTGAATATGTTTTTTCATCCACGTGCTTGGGCTGCCTTTCTCAAGATAGGGTCTATATGAAAGTATCTTATGTAAGGAATGAAGTGGCCAAAGTGTACAGGTTTGGCATCAATAGCAATACCTGCTTTGAAAAACAAAATACACAAGAAGAAGAATTCATATTTACTCATATTTGGCACATCATGTGTTGATTTATATATGGGGTTGGTGATAATATATGAGATTCCTATGGTGACTGATTTCACTATTTTTTTTAAAAAGAAAACTCATTGAGTTTCTTATGATTTGCCAGTCACTGTACATGGTACCAAATATGTACAAATAAAATACATTGTGACTGCTTGTGGAGAGCACCTAGTGGGGACATAGAGAAACTACAAATAATAGAATGTGGTAAGTAAATTAGAGGGATGTATAGGATACTGTGGAAAGACAAGTTTGGAGGAAAATAATTTGGCCTGAGTTTCCTAGAAGAAAGCTTGCTTAAAATGGGTCTCAAATTTGTTTAGAAAGGCAGAAAAAGGAAATAATTTATTTTTAAACTTTGATCAACTTTTTTTATTTCCATGATAACAGTAATAATTTATTAATTTAATAGAATTAATACTGTTGTCTTTAGTAGTCTCTAGAATTCTTTTTATTTCCTGCTTTTATAGCTTATCATTTCATATTGTTAGAAAATAAAAATGTAGCTTCTTCCATAGTGCCCACATTTTTTTTTTTTTTTTTTGAGTCTGGTCTCACTGTCGCCCAAGCTAGAGTGCAGTTGCACAGTCATGGCCAAACTCCTGGGGTCAAGCTATCCTCCCACCTCAGCCTTCCAAGTTGCTGGAACTACAGGTGCACACCACCTCTCCTGGCTCATTTTTTGATGTTTTGTTTTGCTTTGTTTAGAAGAGGTCTCACTGTGTTGCCTGGACTGGTCTTGAACTCCTGGGCTCAAGCAATCCTCCCACATTGGCCTCCTAAAGTGTTGGGATTACAGGTATGAGCCACTGTGCCTGGCCATGCCCACATTTCTTGAAGAAATCAGACTGATAATTCAGCCTCTTAAAGAAGGAGATTGAATTCAGAATTCAAACATAAGCCTCAATACTACCACATTATTGAGATATACTAGCAGCTAGCATTTGGTACTTTTTACCTTTATATTGATATAGTAAAAGTACTTTCTCCTGCTCTCAAACCATTTGGGAGTATCACCACCTTGACCAAATTGTGTTGTTTTCCTAATATATCAGTCCTCAACATGAACACAGCACAGACTGGTTGTGTCTTGATATCTCCTGTAACCCTTTCTTTCCCACCTTTGCCTGCCTGCTGGCCATTTCCCCAATCTCCTGAAAACAACTTCTCTTTTTTTCCCCTTCAGTGACCTCAAATTGCTTTTCACACCCCACCACAAGGCAGTGAGTGGTTTAAAATACATTCTGTTAATTATTGTGCTTGCCATATCCAAATGGAGACTTTTAAAATATATAATTGCATATAGCAGTTACCTGATTTTCTGTTAAATCAAAGTTCATATTATATATATGTTTATATATGTATACACACACATATATATATAATTTTTTTGTAGATACAATCAAAATTTGTTCCTATCATAAAGCATCCTGGTACACAGTTTCTGCATTTTGAGAAATCCCTGAAATTCTGTGAATCTTCCAGACTGGTAGGATGGAGACAGGTGGCTCAGCAGGGGAAGCATATGGGTGCTGGTGGCTGTTCTCTCTCGGGCTCCAGCCCAGTGGTCTCAGGGTCCTGGTGTGGTATGTTGTCTTTGGGGGCTCTCAGTGACTAAGAGGGAGATAATGCTACATGCCCCACCATTCAGAGTGTGAACTGAACTTCCATGGAAGAGATAATGTATTTGCCTACTTAGTGGAGGACACTGTCAAACCTAGCAGATCTGTTCCCCTTTAGAACTGATCTATTTCCACCATTTTTCTAATCATCCAAACTGGAGAACCTGGAATCTTCATTGATTCTGTCTTCTCCCTCTCTTTTAAGTATCCAGTTGCAGGGCTTTTAGTGTCTGTTCCTGCTGTTATTTTTACTGCTGCTTTCCCTGTCCAGGCCTTGACACCATCTGTTTGGAGTATTACAGTATCTCCTATTAGGTTGTTCTATTTTTTTCTTTCCTCTAACTCAAACCATACTCTTGCTGCATATATCCTCCTGAAACACTGCTTTTTTCCCTACATTTTCATTACATTGTCATTAAGATTTGAAGTGTCTATCAGACTTCTGTCTAGTTCCAACTGTTTATAACAGTTTGAAATATACTGAAAAACTGGAATTAAGTTGTGAATATACATATGCCCTCTATAAAGATATAATAGTTGTTAAAATTTTGTCATATATGCTGTGTCTTTTACTATCTTTACACACACACACACTGATGACATTGCAGAATCAACTGAAACTTAGTTTAATACACTCTGCCTTTCATCCCTAAACACTTCAACATATCTCTCTTAAGATCTGGGTAACTTTCAATGTACAAGTCATACTATTTTTTGAAAGGTAAAACAGTTATTAAATACTTTAAAATAAACTATATAAAATCAATGAGGAAAAATTGTAGAACTTCAAGTAATGAATGAATAAATGAATCTTATAGACTGTGTGACGAATTCTTCAGAAGGCTTACTTGGCTTGTTGTATTTGTGCAAATAACATATTTATATTATGTCCATCAGGTTGGGATAAGACTATGTGTCTTAAAGGTAGTATTTTAGCTACATACTCTGTCAGGCTTTTAGTTAATCTTGTTCTTTAGTCATTTCCTACCCATCTAGGGTCATTTCCCATTGGTCGACAGCTCTTTACCTGTAGCCCTTATGGTGAATGTATATAGAATCAGCTGTCTGGTACCTTTCCTCCCCTTTCTTCTGTTTATGTCACCCTCATCCATGCATATTTGAAGGTGAAAATGGTAAGATGTAAAAGCTGGGATTGACCTCTACTTGTGGAGAAAGCGAGCCAGCCTGTGACAGAAAGGATGAAACCAATACAGAAATAAATCAAGTTTCTGGTTCTAGTCATTCCCAAGATGTGGCTGGGTAATCGTCGTCAAATCCAGACCTCATCTACTCCCATTTTTTTGCCTCAGCAAATTCTGGTTGAATTTCTAGAACTTTCAACTAAAAAGTCTTAAGTAACTCTATATGTTATTTCTCACACTAAATCCTAACTCCAAGCAAATTTTAAATCCATTGTCACTTTTCTTTCCGATTGACACTATCCTAGCTCTTTTATGTTCCAAACTTGAAGCAGAAACCAGCTTCACTCTGCTTTCCCCATGAAACTTTTCTGGTTCATGATTATCTTTCTCCCACTAGATCACTTAAAATCTCTATTTGGTAATTCAATACTTGAAAATATGTTATTTTAAATTAGTTTTTTTTTTTTTGGTATGTTTATTTGCTCTCTCTCTTGAGCTTCTGAATTTCTTCAGGGCATAGGTATATTTATTCACCCATTTTATGCCTCACACTTAGTATGCGCTCAATAAAAGCATGTTAATTCATAATATGTTATAACAATATATTAAGAGTAATATCTAAGTAATTAAGCATCCTTTATTACTTATGTATTTACTCTGAAAATGCTCAGAATAATTTAAACAGTATTTAAACAGTATTCCTTATTTTGCTATGGTTTTAAAATATAATGTTTAATTATCTAAGTGTATCATTATGAGACATAATTTCTCATCTTATCTCTTTCTTTGAACCCATAGCATGTTCCAAAATATGTTTAAATGGGATTAAGAGATAGTCGTTCGTCTCCTTGTTGGAGTAAGGTCTACTGAATCTCTTTGGTCTTCTGCTATATCCTCATGCCTTTCCTAGTGCCAGACATATATACTAGATACTCTGACATTCATTTATTTAAGATAAAAATTACAAAGTTTAAAAGTAGAGATGGGGTCTTGCTATGTTGCCCAGGTTGGTCTCAAACTCCTGGGCTCAAGCAATCTTCCCACCTCGGCCTCCCAAAGCGTTGGGATTACAGGCATAAGCCACTGCGCCCAGCCTCAATATTCTTTTTAATTAAAAAATGTTTATTCTAAGGTTTATGAGTTTGGGGCAAAATGCTGATGGTATTAAAATAAATTGGAAGATGATGAATTGAACTACACTCTAAAATGTTTTGAGACTGAGAACTGTCAGTCAGTCAAGATATTAATAAACCAAAGTATGATGTGTGAATCTGGAGTACTTTTTAGTCATTTTCTTTCCCTGTTCTATATTTTTGTTTTTCTCCATTTCTACCTTTGTTTTTGTCTCTTCTTATTAGCACTTAGTTTTGTCACGTTGTGGTCCATGATAATAACCTCATGCTTTCTCACTCCTCTCAGCCTTTTTCTCACCTTCATTTTTTCCCCTCACTTCACAGTACTAATTTAGATGTCCTTGGAATTCTCTCTTCTAACATGGAATCTTTTTTTTTTTCCTCTTAAAAATACTGCCCAGAACCTCTGATTTATAAAAACACATTTCTAAATCTACATAGCAAAAAAGTACATTGAATTAATCAATCCTCGGTAACTAACAAATAAAAATTTTCTTTGTCACAACAGCCATAACAAGAGGGGACAGTCATTAAGCTATTTTTCTCAGCACTTTAAAAAACTGGTGTCTAGCTGAATATCAGTTCATGGTTGTGATGTTGATCAGGAGAGACCTTGGTGGATTTGAGCCTTGTGAGATGGCCAGCATGGCTGCCCTAAAGAGGGCCAGGTGAGAGGTGGAGTCTGGGGTTGGAAAGAGGGCATAGCTCAGGTAGGATCAGGGTTCTGTGGTTGATGTCACAGCAGAAGACTCTTTCTAGGACTACGTGGTTTGGTGGCTACAGCATATGTGTTTTTGTATAAGGACAACTGGAATTCAAAATCTGTTCCGCCCCTTCTGAGAGATGCTCGTGGGAAAACTCATTAAACTTTCTCTGAGATTAAGAAAATGATACTTACCTTGCAGAATTGTATTAGAGATGATATATGTCTCTAATACCTAGAATTCAACAGATATTTGTCATTAGGGATGATTTTGAGTAAACGAAATATTTCAGAAGTATGAATATTTTATTGATTTTATATTCTATGATATTATATTAGTAAGGGTTGACTAAGGTAGAGACAAAAAGTAACACACCTGTTTTACAACTTTGTAGTAAATGAAGGTCACATTTATTTTCATTGTTCTATTGTGCTTCCTGTAAATTCTCTCTAACAGTGCATATATTTCTGTAGTAAAAGCATATTGTGGAATAAAATTATTGTTTTTGTTGTTTAAAACAACCTAGAAACAATATTGTCTTTGGGACATTACCTAAAGCAAGCAAACAAGAAAAATATATTTGAAAGCCAAAAATCAGTGAGATATTCATCTGTGAACTTCAAGTTTTCTCTGTTGTATTGATTCCTTTTGTTTTGCTGAGAAGATAAATTGACTCTTAAAAAAGGCTGAATTCAAACAGTAGTTTTTATTCTGTTCAGAAGATAACATGAGCTAGAATATTCTCAGCATACAGATAAGCCAACAAATACTGGCTGTTGTCCTTTGGAAAACTTTTGTGTTGAAGATAGTGTTTCTTCTTTATGGGAAAAACAAGAATGTTTCACATCTTTTTTTTTTCTTTGCTATCCTTGGCATTGTGTTGGGTAGGATCATTTGTCCATGAAAATGATGTGACTTGGAACAATCTCTTTAGAAAAGAGTTCTGCTGCAAAGCAAATGGAATCTTTTTATTTTATTTTTTGAGTATTTACCTCCAGGGAATAGTAAATTATGCTTCTCTTTAGTATTGCAGTTACTATTCCACAACAGAGGAGGGCATTAACGTCCTAAAGAAGACAGTTCATTGATTAATATATTGATTAGATCTAGAAGATTGTGTTTGTGAAATTTGAGGCTGGTTGATTTCTTGAATTGGTATGGCAGTTGTGTCTAAATAGTTAAACATTTTCTAGTATTAATATTCACAAGTAAAACAATATTTTATGGAGTTTTCATTAAAAGATGGAATGAAGGAATGGAAGAAAATTAGAAACTACATATTGAGAGAAAAATGATCAGAAATTACTTACAATTCATTCTATGTCTATAAGTAGGAAGCAAAAGGAGCCATGAGTTATAAAGGCCGGCTAGGATTCATCAAGAGCTTACTAAAAATTCCTAGTCATAGCCTGGGCTGTGTGCAAATTAAATTTATAAATCAGATGAAGACTTAGAAAGTTGGTGGGACAAAAATAAATCTGAGTGTTATTTAGAAATCATTTTTAGTCCACTTTGGATGTAAATGAAAACAAAGGAACCAGCCATATTAAATGGATCTTTTTTGCTCTATACTTCCAAAGCCCAGCAAGTGGCAGGAAGGTAGTAGTATTAACCCTGGATTTGTGTGAGGTTTACAGTAATAGCTCCCTGATAGTTAGATCAATAGATAGATGCTTGCTTCTTGATAGAAGTGTGGCAAAGGCTAATAAGCCAGCTATGTGTAAATGGACGTCCAACTAAATAAAAGATTTGAACTCGATTGCTCAATTTTTGTTTTTGTTTTATGGTCAGAGTTTCCCTACCTCCCAGACTAGAGTGCAGTGTCATGATCATGGCCACTGCAGTCTCAACCTGCTGGGCTCAGGTGATCCTTCCATCTTAGCCTCCCGAGTAACTGGGACTACAGGTGCATGCCACCAGGCCTGGCTAATTTTTTGATTTATAAGAGATGAGGTCTCGCCAAATTGCCCAGTCTGGTCTCGAACCCCTGGGCTCAGGCAATCAATCCTCTTGCCTCAGCCTCCCAAAGTGCTGGGA
The DNA here is from genome assembly GCA_963574415.1 of Tarsius wallacei. Classification (NCBI taxonomy): domain Eukaryota; kingdom Metazoa; phylum Chordata; class Mammalia; order Primates; family Tarsiidae; genus Tarsius; species Tarsius wallacei. The sequence continues at coordinate 14,586 of CAUYQG010269025.1, forward strand.
TCACAGGTGTGAGCCACCACGCCCATCCTACTTCTCAGTTCTTAACCTAACGTAGTTTGTGTTATTCTCTCAGGCTTTATCATAAGAGCAAGACTTATAAAAATTTACTTTAGAGGTGGACATTTCTTAAAGTCTATTATGTCCAATAATTAAAAATTATTATAAAATACTGAACTGCTAAGATGGAAGATTATTCAAACAGTCAAATAGAGAAATGGGCATATAGTCCAACTCTCAAATTCAATGCAGCAAGTGCAGATAAACATTTACTATGCACAGAATTGCTGTGGCTATTTATTTATTTATTTATTTATTTTTGAGTTGGAATCTCACTGTCACCCATGCTGAAGTGCAGTGGCACACTCATGGCTTCCACAGTCTCGACCTGCTGGGCTGAGGCGATTCTTCTGCCTCAGCCTCCTAGGTAGCTGGAAGTACAGGTGCAAAACGCCACACCTGGCTGATTTTTTGCTAGGTAGAGATGAGGTCTCACCAAGTTGCCCAGCCTGGTCTCCAGTCCCTGGGCTCAGGAATTCCTCTTGCCTTGACCTCCCAAATTGCTGGGATTATAGGCATGAGTCTCTGTGACTTTTTAAAGGGACCTAGAAGAGTAAGTTTTTTTGTTCTCCAGATACTTAACTTTTATAGGCAGAGAGGACATAAACATATAAAACAAGATGTCATAATATGCTCTATTAACATTTCAAAGTGCTGGGAGAACAGGAGGGAAAGAGACACAAACTTTCAATCATAAGAGGACTGATTTCCCAACTGGTGTCTGCTTAATTACCTGCTTTTTGATTACCATAGTTTTAGAATTCATATAAAAGGAGGAGGCTAGAAAAGAATAAAATTTTTCTTTCTTTCTTTCTTTTTTTGCTGTTTGTTTCTGAATGGAAGACTAGCCAGTAGGACTTAAAGCAGGAAATAGAAACGAAGATTTTGGTTTGTATTTTTATGTTTACTCATGGATTCACCATAGTAATGAATTATTCTATTTTGGTTTTATTACATTAAAAAAAATCTTAGTTAAGAAAGATTACAACGTAGAAAAATATAGTCCATATGTAATGGACACTCATATACTCACCACTGAGATTAATCACTCACATATTAGCTTTTTGCTATATTTGCTTCCCATTCCTCTCTACCTCTTTTCTAAGAAATAAAAATTGAAGACAGAATCAAGCTCCACCCTCATCCTTTTTCCCTCTTTATCCAGAATTAATCAGTGTCTTGAAATTGGTGCCGATCCTTTCCTGTTTAAACATCGGTAGCAAATATTATATATATTCTTTGGCAGTTTGACTTCTTCCACTCAACATCATGTGAATACATTCCTATCTCTTTAGTTCATCTTAATTGCTACATAATACACTCGATTGTGTAGATAAACCATATGATGGAAGGGTAAGTTTTGTCTTTAGTTTTGCTAGGATATAGGGCATAACAGTCAATCTAGTAGATGTCTCCTTTTAGATGTGTGTAAAAATTTACATAGGGTTCATACAAAGAAATGGGATTGCTGAGTTATATGGTATATACTTGTTCAACATTTCTGTGCCCAAATTCCTCTCAAAAGTTGTACAGTTTCCATTTTCCTGGTTATAGATAAGTGTCCAATATTTTTCATATTTTTCCTCTTTCATTTGCCTTTCTTAAGAGTTGCTTTTCTGTATGCATTGCCATTTATTTATTCTAGTAATACTCAGGGCCAGGTGCCATTCTGAGCATGTTGATGATGATATTTTATGTAATCCTCTGATAACTCTGTGAGGTACTGTCATTGTCCTCATTTCATAGAAGTAATTCAGGTAAACAGGCAATGTGACTTGCCACGATGACATGGGCAGTGAGAAATGTAGCTGAGTTAGAACCTTGGCTATCTGGCTCTTAAAATACTGTTCAACCTCTCTGAGAAAATGGCCCATCCTTGCCCGTGAAGTCAGAACACATTTTCAAAATTAGCAGTGGTAGTTAAAACAATCATTCTTGTTTTAAAAATTGTGAAGCAGGGAACATGATGATGTCAGTAGCAATATTTAGAAACTTAGTTTATGGGCATTTCTGAGCCCAGTGAAATTGCATGCAGAATTTTTGTGTATTTGTGAACTCATGCGTTTTGGGGGTTGGGGTGGGGATAACGAGCGATCTGTAGATAAATCAGATACTCAAAGGGATTCAAGATTAAGGATTACTGCTCTGGTATGAAGAAGAGTTGGGGTTTTTTTGTTTTGTTTTGTTTTTTTTATGGAGTTAAATCATAGAATCACTGGCATGGGCAGATGTGGAAAGCTTATTATTTATTTTCATTCCAGAACACTAGATGAGTCTGCTGTAGTGGGTACTTCTGTTCAGATGCCATTCCTACCTCTCTGTCACCTTCTCCCTGGTGGATTTCCATGCCCAAGTCGGGCTTTCCTGTCTGCAGGTCCTGCCTGCTGCTCACTCTGCCTAGAATTTTCTTCTGCCCTAGTACCTTCTGCTTATGAGGAGACTTCCTGGTGTCAGCTCTCAATTCTGTCAGGAATCATTCTGGACCCTTCCCATCTAGCTTCATGTCCTGCCGTGTGTTTCCAGAGCACGTGATTCACTGAAGCAAGCTCTTTTCGCACTCGGTTGACATGGCCCATGGATCTGTCTGCAGCCCCCCATTAGACTTTCCAGTCCTATTTTATTCTGTCTGGCTGTCCATCAGTGCCTACCCCCTTGACTGACTCATCTTAGGTTCTCAATGAATATTATATTGTTAAATAAATGAATATTATTTCTGTTCTCCTAGTTGTCAGAGCTTAAAAAAAAAAAAATCTCAGCGTCACTTTAAATTCCTTCCAATCTGAATATTGTGTCAGATCCTAAATACTTTTGCTTCTGATCCCACTTTGTCACTGCCTCTGCTCTAGTTTTGATTTCTTTCTTGATGCTAAATTATTTCAATAGTTGATATTCAGCTTCTTGATATCCAAGGTCATTTGACAAGTTGCTCCTAGAGAGGTCTTTCTATACCAAAAAGTCGTGTCTGAGCTCAACTTTCATTACGTCATAGTGGAATGAAATCCAGTCCTTTCCATTGGTCCCAGACTCATTTTTTTTCTTGCTGCAATTGTCATTCCTTTAACATGGCATTTATTTACTTTTTTTTTTTTTTAAACCTTCATGCCTTTCCCCATGCTACTATTTCTTTCTGATGTGTCCTTGCTTCAACTCTAGATTTTAAAACTTATCTACTCTTTCAAGTTCATTCTCAATTGATTCCTCCTTGAAAATATCCCACATTCCCTCATTTCGAATTCATATTTCCTTTTTCTGTATATTTGTCATGCTTGGTATCATTTCCTATGCCTGTCCCACTAGATTTTGAACCACTTCAGGCTTGAAATTGGAGAATACTAATTATAATAACATATATACAAATTTACATAGTTACTAATACAAAGAAGATGTTGAAAAAATAGCAACTGTTATGATACATACTCCCACTGGACCTGACATGTAATGACTGGTCAGCATTCAATAAATGAATTTAATTGATACCTTAATTTTTAAAATACTGAGATGTTCCCAATAGACTTTCTTTTATATAGAAATGCATCCTGTGTATGTGTTGTCATATCTGCTTTATCTTGTAAGATCTTTCCATTTAATATTTTTCACTGAAAAATAAATTAATGAATGACGATTTTGCTTAAAATGCCCAGGCCTGGTCGTGGCGTGACTACTGCTGTCAACCCATCCCATTCACGCTGCGATGTTCATGCCACATGATTGCTTTAGACAATTAAATATTCTCACAGAACCTGAATTTCTATTCAGTGGTCAGTGCTCCTTCTAGGTGTCGAATTATAGGGAAAATGTGACTATTTATGAAAGTGTCAGAGAAACACTGGAGAAAATGCTGGAACTCATTATGTTGAAGTCTAACCAGTGTCCCCACCCTGTGTATCTCGTGCTTTAATGAAATGCTGACAGGAGGTTTCAAACCCTTTCTAAAAGATGTGCTGAAGCTTGTGTCCGGCGGTCTCTAAGTAAGATCCATATTTTTCTTCATTGATTTAAACATACTTTGCATGTAGATGGAGCAAGGAGGGAAAGCCTTTTGTAAAAGGGAAAATGGATGTTTTATTAAGTCCCTTGCACTTTATTTGACTGAGAATAAAGTGGCTTGAGTTCACCAGGGGAATAACACACTAGTATCTTTTGGGCTCTTGTTGCTTTGTCAGGGTATGACTTGTGTCTTTAATTTTCTTCATAAGAGGCTCTCTCAACCTACAAAGGGGGTATTGTGAGAATAAACAAATAAAATAACTAACCATGTTGAGAATGAAAGGTAAGTTAAAGGAGAATAGAATCATTTCAAAGCTTCACTGAACATTCTACTCCCTGGGGAGACAGGAGCAGTCACATTGATACATTGACTACAGTAACATAAAATAGGAATGCTCTCCTGTTTACAGTGTAAATTGGCATCACATTCTGGAAAGCATTTTAGCAACACATGTCAGGAAACGTTAAACAGTTCATACATTGGACCTATTATTTCTCCTCCCCTGGAAATAATTGAAAATTCAGACAAAGATATATGAAAATGGATTTTAATTAAAGCATTGTTTGCAAATCTGAAAAATTAGAAATGCCTAAACATAGTGTAAGAGGAGAATAATTAAGTAAATAACAACCCGTAGAATTTTCTTCAATAATGAAACAAGATAATTTTGAAAAATATTTAATATCAGGAATGCATGTTTATGACATAATCTTAACTAAAAGACAGCATATGACATTCTTTATTGGCTAGTTTTCTTTGTTCCTTACTGTCTATAATGCTCACTGTAGTTGTCATATCATACATACGTTGTGGCAAGTCACATGGTATCCCTCCCCCCTCCCCATGACCCTACTGACATAGTCAATAGTAACAATTTGGTGAGTTTCTTTCAAGCAGATGCAAGTAATCACAAATACACAGTATAATCTTAATTTTGTAGGCCTAGTTTTTTCAGTAGGCTTTTAAAAGTACTGGATGAAAACCAAGTTACCTCTGAGAAATGGGATTTAGGAAATAGTCTTATTTTCCTCTATATTTTCTGTGTTTTTCCAAATTTTCTATAAACCATGTTAAAACAAAATAAAACAAAAACAATCAGAAAAAAACAAGTTAAAAGTATTGAGTGCATCCAAACTCGGAGTTAACCAGGTATGTTGAATATGGGAAGGACACAGAAATGAACAAATTACTAGAAAATGGCAGATATCAGTGATTTGTTTAAGAAAAATAACTATTAGTAGATGTAGAAGCCACCACAGTCAGCTTTCATTTTTGTCAGTACTTTACATCTTTGAGTCTCTGAGGTGCATTTGCCTCTGGGGATTTGTAGCAGAGAGACCATGGGATGGCAACCATATCAAAGATAAGCAATTTAAGTTCTTATTGTTATATTAAACAGAACAATTAAATATGAACTGAAGTCAAGGATAGCTTTAGGCCATATCCCTACCCCTCAGGGTATATCTATTTATCCTTATGTCAGTGGTTCTCAACCTTGGCTGTGTCCTAGAATCTTCTGAGACCTTTTAAAAACAGTGTTTTCTGAACTCCACCTGCAGTAATTTTGACTTAATTGGGCAGGGGCCTGGGAATATAGCAAAAGTTTACCAGGTGAGTCCAATGTGTAGCCAGGGTTGAGAATTACTGTTCTTGGCCAAGACAGTTAAGCTTTCTGAAAAAGGTTAACAAGAGGAACACATTATGAAAATGTGTAATCTTGAGGCTTTATAAGATTCTCTTTCACTATTTCGTTTATTTATCTATGTATTTGTATTCATTTATTGCAATGGTTTTAAGGGATACAAATAGTTTTTGGTTACATGATTGCATTGTATAATGGCAAAGAAGTCTAGATTTTAAGTGTACCCACCAGCCTCACCTGTGTGCATTGTATCTGCACAAGTGATTTTTGTCATCCTACGCCTTTCCACCCTCCCCCATCTTTGTCTCCAATGTCCATTCTACCATTCCATGTGCAGACCCTTAGTTTAGCCCCCACTTATAAGTATATTTTTATTTATGTATTCAAGCAGTCATACATTCATAAAACAATTAGACATATGTATATTTATAATAAATACTACATGATCCCTTTTTCAAAGAAAAAGTATGTTTCCTAGAATGTTCTCACTAAGAGAATAAGGTGAACAGGCATGTTTTAGAAAAATGTACACTAAAAGTTCATACATGACTAATTTCTTGCTTAACATTGTTAACCGGAATAACTTAATTTTATGGTTTTCTGAATTCTCACTCTACCTGTAATTTCCTTGGTAGTATCTCACTCTCCAGCTGACTCTTTTGTGTACATGTTGAAGGCAGCTAATTTCTTTGTGTCTCTCTCAGTTACCAGTACTGATTTTGCATGCACTAGGTTCTTAATAAAAGTATGTAGAATAAAGAGTGGACAAACACAGAGGCTCCCATACTTTTCTTGGTTCACAGCCCCCTTAGTGTGTCAGTAAATTTTTGGTGGCCAAGCAACTTAATTTCTAACAACTTAGTCATCATTTGAGGAAATAATCCATATTTTCTTAATACTTAATGGGAAGTGTGTGTGCCTGTTAGGCACTGTACAACTTTGCCAACCTTGGGTAAGATTGAACATTGCCACATGCTCATAGTTTGTTTCCATGCAGTATTAACTTTCAGAACAGTCACTAAAAACTCAACTTCACAAAGAAGTAGTGTCATTGAAGGCCAGGCATTGTGGCTCACACCTGTAATCCCAGCACTGTGGGAAGCCACGATTAGAGGACTGCTTGAGGCCAGAAATTAGAGACAAGCTTGGGCAACATAGCGAGACCCAGTCTCTATAAATTTTGTTTAAGTGAGTAAATAAATAAAACAAGTAATGCCATTGAATTGAGTATAGCATAATCTAAAGTTGAAATTGTAGCATGAGTTTACATGAGTTTGTGTAGTGTCCAACAAAAGTTAGTATCATTGTGCTTGCATGGAAATTTTAAAATATCTTCTGGCACCCCTGTGAGTTTGTTGTGTCACCTTTGGTAGCTTTGAGCATAGTTTGGGAACTGTGGCCCAAATCTCTAGCTTTTGATGTTTTCTGTCTTAGGTACTATGCAGGATTTATTTGCTAAGTTTTTGCTTATTATGTTGCTTACTTTAGCTATTTAGTTGCCCAGCCTATGCATATATTCTAAGAGGAAAAGAAGACAGGTCACACTAGTTCTTTTCAGCATTAATATTTCTAAAAGATCTAAAAATTGATCTTCCATATGACCCAGCAATCCCCCTTCTGGGAATATACCCGGAGGAACTCAGATCACTCTGAAAAAGATACCTTGCACATGCATGTTTATTGCAGCGTTATTCACAATAGCAAAAACATGGAACTATCCATGCTGCCCATTGAGAGTGGACTGGATAAAGAAAATGTGGCACATAGACATGATGGAATATTATGCAGCCATAAAGAAAAACTAAATTATGGACTTCGTAGCAACTTGGATGGATTTAGAGTCTATAATACTCAGTGATCTATTACAGAAACAAAGATCTGAGTACTACATGTACTCACTAATAAGCAGACCCTGAACATTTATCATAATACTCTAAGAAAGGGATTGGCAGTAGTGGGACACTGCCGGAGATGGAGGGTGCACATAACATCAATAAGGGTACCCAAACTTTCTTCATCTGCATGATGACCACTTATTTACCTAACCCTGAACTATACCCCACATCTTTAGATACTTTTTTTTCTTTAAGCACTTAACTAGATTCGAGGCACTGTGCTAATATGTACTTTACAGTACCATATTTTTTGATTCTGAGATCAACATTTTTTCACATTTTAATGTTTTTAAAACAGGAATGTATTGCTTTACACGAATGGTACACAACACTTGCCTGCTGCAAGATAGGACTGGGCTCTTGGGTTGTGTGAGTCTTGGAGATGTTGACCTTGGTCTGGGCTGGACAGTTCTCTTGGTGGGAGGTGTAGGCCACTGGCCAACCCAGTTGTTGTAGATAGTCAGTCCTACCTTAAAGCTCACTCGAAGTGTGTTAACATGGACTCCAGTAGTGAACTCCAGGCCTTCTAGCTCAGTGTTGTACAGCTCAAAATGGTAATCACACTTGACAATTTTTTGCTGTTTGGGGTATTGCATCCTTTTTAAAAATACTTTGGGGGATTTTGGGGGGGATGATTTTTTGGGGGGGATGTCAGTTTTGAATGAGAAATTCTTCTCAGGAGATTAATTACATAAATAGCAATAGTTTGATTCGCCTTTTGGCCTCGAGATGATATAGTCCTCTCTGGAAGTCCTCTGTCAATTACACTAAATTGGGAATACTTAAGGACATCGAGTCTTTGTTGCAGAGGAGGCTAGAGTACTCTGTATCCAATTCAAGTAATTCACACTTAATTCACCCCCAAGGGGATGTTGTACCCTAGCTAACCAGATCTCCACTGTTACATTCATGAGAGGAAACATTCAGTAATTTTTGATTCCCCAAAGGTCTTTTTGTCTCTCCCATGTAGTTCTATCATCAATATATTTGAAACACCTGGGAGAAAAACATGTACTATTCAAAGAGTAGTGGATGACACTTTTAAAATCGTAATTTATTAAGAAACCTGAGTCTGTGTGAAATAGATTTTATAAAAACTCTGTATTCAAAAATTTCTTTATTTTCCCAAATGCCTCCCCCTCCCCTTTCTTTTTCTTTTTTTTTTTTGAGTCGGAGTCTCTGTCACCCAGGCTAGAGTGCCGTGGTTCGCTCACGGCCACCCCAGCGACGACCTGCTGGATTCCGGCGATCCTTCCACCCCAGCCTTCCAAGTAGCTGGAACCACACGCGCCACTGCTACTGCACCCAGCTAATTTTTGATTTTATTGTAGAGACAAGGTCTTGCCAACTTGCCCAGACTGGTCTCAAACTCGTGGGCTCAGGCAATCCACTCGCCTCGACCTTCCAAAGTGCTGGGATTACAGGCTGAGCCACCGAGCCCGGCCATTTGTTTTTACATTATTTATTCTCATTTTTATTGCCAACTTCAAGTTTGGTTCTGGTATTTTTCCAATTAATTATTTAAATTTGGGTAATAGAGAATTGATGGAATTTAATCTCAGCATGTTTGCTTTTCTAAGGAAAAGCAACAATGGTTGCCCCAACCTTGTGTTTTGAATCCTTTCTCAATATCACAAGAATTAGCATGTAGGTTGAAGAAGTTGGTGGAGGAACAAGTGGTACAGAATCAAAGAATTTGTGCTTTGCTCAGGGCACATAACTTACATATGTTCTGTGCACAAAAGTGGTTGCTTACACTCTTCTCCTTGTTCCACCCTCTAGTTTAGGATGTATCTACCTCATTTCACACATTTGCATTCTTCCTTGCGATTATTATGGGGTTCTGAATAAGAGGTCCCACTTAGTGGTACAAGAGTGAGGAATTGACTCATTCATTCAATCATTCGTTCATAAATAAATACTGATATTTGATAATATAGCAGTAAATAAAAAGTCCATGACCTCAGAGTTGACATTCTAGTTTGGGGAGACAGAAAATAAGCAAAATAAGTAAATTATATTTATGTTAAAAGGCTGTAGGAATAAAGATTATGAAAAAATAGATCAGAGTATTAGAAGTATGATAACACAGCAGGTCTGGTTGCTCATCTTTGCTTGCCTTGAACTATGATTGCTCTTGACTGGCTCCTGGGAATGTGGCCCTCAGAAAGTTCTTTGTGTTACTGATAGACAGTGATGTCTTATGTCCCTGAAGCAAGGGGATGTGGTGCACCAGCTTGTCCTGACTTCTCAGGATTGTTTATCAAGTTCATGACACACATTTGTTATTTATGTCATGTCTTGTGTTTCTGCTCCCATGACTGATTATGTAACAGGAATGTGTCCCTATGACCAGTGCCCCTAAGACAGCACTGGACCCTACGACTTGATTGGCCTTCCTGATGCAGAGACACTTTGCATGTGTCCATGCAACTCACAGTTAGAGAGAGTATATGGCCTTTGCAGCCCCAGAAGGGGAGGGACTCAAAACCCTGTGCTGACCTCTGCGGACTTTGCTGTGCATATATTTTCCCCATTATTTTACTCTTCATCCTTTGCTATAAATAAACCTTAACTGTGAGCATAACCTGTCAAAGGACCTATGAGCCCTTTTTTGTGAATCTCCAAACTAGAAGGTGGTCTTGGGACCTCTGAAACACAGAGTAAGGAGGATTGGGAGGACAGGAGTCATAAGAAGTGTCATTTTGACAAAGACTTTGAGGAAGTGAAGGAGTAAGTCATTTAGGTATCTGGGAGAAGAGAATTCTAGGAAAATGGAACAACCTGTACAAAGAAGGAAGTATTAGGAGACCATTGTAGATCAGAGTGAGTGAGGATAAAGGAGAAGAAATGGGCTCAGAGACACAGTGGGGCACACTGTCAGATAAGGGCGTTCTTGCATGTAGAGAACAATGTCAGCACATGCTGGGTGAGTGACTTGCTGAATTCTCATCTTTCCTCTAAGGAGGAATATCTGCTTCTCATGTCTTTCGGCTCACTTATTTCTATTTTTGGTAGAGTCTTTACATAGTCTTCTTAACTTCATTGTACTTTCCTCAGTCTTTTACAATTTTTCCTGTGCTATCTTGGGAAAAAAATTAACTTCTTTCTCTCAGTCTTTTTATCTATGATGCCAAACACAGCTCTGATCTTAGGTGACAACTCAGTTTGAGTTGAGCTATATCAGTTCAAAGGAAAAGGAAAACTGGCCAGGTGTGGTGCTTCATGCCTGTAATCCTGGCATTTAGGAGGTCAAGGTGGGAGGATTGCTTGAGCCCAGGTGTTCAAGACCAGCCTAGGTAATATAGCGAGATCTTGTCTCTACCAAAAAAAACCCAAAAAATCAAAATCAAAATAATTAGCTGGGTGGGGTGGTGCACACTTGTAGTCTCAGCTACTCTGGAGGCTGAGGTGGAAGGATTGCCTAATGTAGAAGGATTGCCTGAGGTGGAAGCATCGCCTGAGGCTGCGGTGAGCTGTGATCATACCACTGTATTCCAGTCTGAGTGACAGAATGAGACCCTGACTCAAAAGAAAAAAGCAAAAGAAAAAGGAAGAGGGAAATCAGTTCCCATTCCCACCCCTCCACATTCCCTGCCATCCTGGAGAATACTTCAGTGCAGAAGGCATGTCTGAGCTGAGTATTAAGGATAAGTATCAGTGACTGAATTCCCAGGTTTCAGGGGATCACACTATCCACCCTGCTTCATGGTGGACAGGTCTATGCAGCCCCTCCCTAAAGTTCAAGAAGCTGAGAGGCCAAAGAAAGAGGCTGACAAATCCTGTTTCTTAGAAAAAAACATTTAATAGGGACTTATAAACAGAAGCCATGTCTGTGTCTCCAGCTGTGATGAGACAAGATGGTGGACTCTCATGCCATTATCCCCCAGACCCAGGCTTATATACCATAGGGAAAGAGTGATTCAGAAGGGATGTACAGGACAATTGAAGTATGACCCAAGGGCAGGGTTTGTGGTTAGTAGCTGTTCTTACACAGGGAACAATACGTACACATGAAAACATGAAATTTTAGCAGCTTTCCAGAACTGGGGTTAATCAGATGTCAGCATGGCAGATTAGCAACCAAGATGGGGTTGCGCTGGCCTCCAGACACAGTTCCCCTACACCCTATCTTCAAAACTCAATTCTGGTTTTGTTTCCACAAAGGAACCCTCTCCTCCATCTCAGTCTGAGTTAGGTGCATAGTACTTACATGGCAGCTCTGACCAATCCTTTTCCAAACACTTAAATTAAAAGTATAGCTCTGCATGAGTAGGCGTGTGCTGGTGGGAGAGTGAAAGTCCGTCTGAAGGGATACTCGGGTTCATGTACCCGGGTTACCTCTCTGAGGGTGACTGCAAGCCCCCAACACCCTGAGATTGGAGTGTGGCTGGCAAGATTGTGTGCAGGATTGTCTGCAGCTTGCGGGAATGTGCCTGAGAAAAGCCTATTGAATCCAGCTGATTGTTGTCTCCTGGCGCAAGGCCCACACCATTGCCTATTATAGCGGATCACTTGGAGCCCCGGATCTGATCAGTGGAGAGAGAGGATCAGGGAAAGCCAGAGAGGAGTCCATGCCTGGTGAGGAGCCCCCCGAGCAGTCATTTTCTCTGTCCCAGGACCAGGCAGAGAGATCTGTATTGCCCTACCCATCTCTGCCCAGCCTCCAACTTGGGGCCTAAGGTAATCTCATCAAACTGGGAGAGACAGAAGCCTCTCCTCCATGCTGATCAGACACAGACAGGTCAGATAAGAGTGGCAGACTTGACAGGCAGCAAGCCAAGTGAGTTCAGATCTGATCCACCTTTCTTCCACAGTAGGCCTGGGGCATCTGACCCAAGCTGTGAGCAACCCTATCTGCTGGTGATGAAAGCAGAGGGGAGGGGTTAGAGATCAGAATTGAAAGGACGTTGGACTTACAGGAATGACCTCAGAGTCAGTCTGGTTCCTTGTTTTTATTGATTGATTGATTAATTGATGTTTGTTTTACTTATTTTTGTTCGCTTTTACTTTTACTTTTTTTCACTTTCTGGTTTTGATAATGTTTTTGTACTTGCTTTGTTTCTGTTATTTTGCTGATTTTTTTTTTCTTTCTATTCTTTAGACTTACTGTTTGTGTATGGGAAGAGTCTATCAATAGGCAGATTTATGTTGGACTATATGTTTGTATGATTACCTGTATGTTTTAGGTTTTTTTTTTTTTAACTCCATTCTGTTTTTGTGTCTCTTTTCATTTGTTAGTTGGTACGTCTGTTTTTCCTCTTTTCTCTCTCTCCACCTTCCTCTTGCCCCTCCCCCTCCTTCCTTCTTCCATTATTTTCCTTTTTCTTACCTCATTTTGCTTCCAGGGAGCAGACCGATACCTCTACTACATGGACAGATTGTAAGGAGGTGGGAAGTGGCTTCCAGGGTGCCCATATCCCTGTTGGGGGATACTGGGATCTGGAGATAGATTCTGAATCACAGTTCCCCCCTCAATTAAATCTCAAAACTGCAAAAAGCACAGCCCCCAATCCACAGTCCAACTTCAGAAGTGAACAAAGCTAGAGGATCCACATAAGGAAGAATAGGAGATAGAGCAAACAGAAGTAAAAGCAACCCTGCCACATTTAACAGAATTATAGAAGAGGGGGGAAAAGTGTGTGTGTGTATGGGGGGGGTGGTGGTAGAGGAAAATCTACACAAATGAAGAAAAACCAAAAGAATAATATGGGTCTCACACATATTGGGAGGTCAGACACTGAGAAAATAGCCTTTGGAATGCAAACAATGAAAAACCCCCAGAATGGCTGGTCTCAAACAACAAACCCAGATATAAAGATATTAATAGAAAGATGAAAAGGAATTGAGGAGAGACAAGAGGAAAATAGGAAGGAG
>CAUYQG010269027.1:0-20585 GCA_963574415.1 Tarsius wallacei
AGCGCGCGCCTGTAGTTCCAGCTACTTGGAAGGCTGAGGCGGAAGGATCGCCGGAGCCCAGCAGGTCGAGGCTGCGGTGGCCGGGAGCGGCCACTGCACTCCAGTCTGGGCGACAGTGAGACTCCACCTCAAAAAAAAAAAAAAAAACTAAAATATGAAGTGCTCATCCTTAAAGCTTTGGTTTAGTAAGAGACACAGATACAAACAGGAAAATGAGAGTAAAATGTTAAGTGCAATTAAGGGTTTCCCTTCAGGCTAACATTATATCAGGAGTGGAACAGCTCAGGAGGGCCTTCCATTCATAAAAATAGAGACAGTGTATCGTTGCTATTTGAGTCAGACCGGAAAACACAGGAACGAACAGTCTACTTTCTCCTGCATTCTGCTTTTCCTGACACCACTGAGCACTTCCGGAGTTTATTTTATCTTTAAAATAAAGTCTGAGATGCACAAAGGAAGGAAGACAGAGGAAACAAGACCAAGTGTGCAGGCAGACTCATCAGCCTCCACAACCACAGGAGGCAGTGGAAACTAGCACTTGGCTTTTCACAGGCTTGGGCAGGAGGTTTCTTCAGGGCTGTGTCATTTCAAAACAGTCCTCACTTTGGTGACAGTCCACAATGTTCTCTTACTGGGATCAGCTAGCAATCTCTAAAGCAAGGAGTCCCTGTTTCCCCCCTAAATGTCTCAATAGTTATTCCCTCCTTTGAAGTTGGAGAAGAGAATAAAATTACTTTCATCTGCTTAGAAAACAGGCCGAGTGGAGAGGAATTCTACTTGGAATCAAAATGAGAATCAAAGGAGGAGTCAGGCAGCTCAAATCTGGGCAAGCCCTCGGTCTGCCTAGACTCTTTTTGGAGATGAGGCGATGCAGAAATCAATCTCCCCCTGTATCAGTTCGGCAGCAAATGATATCCAACTCCGATTCAGGGAAGAAATTAATCATTTCACATGCCAGGAAGTACAGAGGAAGGGTGGGGCTCTGAGCTGTGGTCTCTGGGACTCTCTGGGACCTGTTCTCTCCTAAGGCTGGAGGCAAGATGCTTACAGCAGCTTATACAGAGGAGGCAAAGGGATGAGCAAACCCTCCCTAAAAGCTCCACGACAGACTTTCCTTCACACCTCATTGCTCGGACTTGGATCGCGTGCTCTTTGTCTCTGGGGTGTGGAATGGAAAGACATGACTGGAATGGGCTAATCATCTCAGAGAACAATGCTTCCAAGTCCACACAAGCACCCTACCACCCAATGGGCTGCCGGTGAAGGAAATGGACATGAATATATTTCAAAGTTAACATGCTGTAAAGTTATCCATGCAGACAGAACCGTAGTAAATGACAGCATCAAACACATTCAGAAATGCCTTCTGCCTGTTACTCCACATATAAGCAGCAGCATCGTGAATGACCTCATGGAGGAGACTACCACGCCAACAGGAATGCCCAGTGGCCACCCTATTCAGGGACGTTTTAAATGATTACTGCTGAAATAGCCTGTTTGCATTTCTGTCCCGAGTGGCACTTGCAGTAGCAGGATATAAATACAGAAGGAAGAACTGAGAAGAGGGTCCTGGGGAAAGGCTCCGAGCAGGGAGACTCATTTGCCAATCAACACAATGGACTGAAATGAGCTTGGGAAAAGGGAGAGGTGCTAAACTCTCAAAGATACAATGAACAGGAGAAACTACAACTGCAACAAAATTTTGGAAGCTGGAATGCAGACTAGTGGTAGCTGACTTAGCAGAAGAGAGAAAGCTGAAACTTAGCAATGCAGGAAGCAAGTTGGGATTCATGCCCCAAAGCGCCCAAGGAATTGGAAGCACCATGCACCGAGGGGCAAAGGGACCCTCAAATCACCTCTCTTAGTCTCAGAAACCAAGTGAGAGCCTGAATCCTGCAACCTGTTTGGGCTGTTGAATCCATGGCGATCCTGGACTCAGAGACACCAGCTGGAGTGGAAGGCAAGGGTACTGCTTTAAAACCAGGGGAATAAGAGAAAGGCACCATCCTAAATGGTGAGACTTCTGGTATCCTTCTTAGTTGGCTTCCAGAATGCCACAGCCAACCAATTCCCTTAAGTGTAGGGAACTTTGCTTCACCTGATCAGTTTCCCCAGGGAACAAAGACATTTTACTTTCAGGTGGAAGTCCTCCAATGAAACCATCAGCAAGCTAATCCTACAGGAGAGGTTCTCCATGCTAGCTGCACATATAAATCACCTGAGGAGTTTTTAACTTGCTAGTACCTGGGCCCCAGCAAGATTGTACATCGTTCAGTCACTCAGCAAATTCATATGGGAAGTTTACCATGCGCCAGGCAATGTTCTCGATTCTGAGATGCTGTTCTAGGTCTCCTTGGTAAGAAGGAACTATTCCTGGGTATAAGCTTCATCCATGTAGACCTTCTATTTAGCTTTTCAGTGAATGATTAGGCAAGGGTCATCAGATATTTGAAGATAGTCTTTAACGTGGAAGCAGTTAAAAACCAAAACCAACAAACACAAAAACTAAGGGGAAATCAGAGGAAACAGAAACAGTGCAGAGGGTAGAGAAACACTTTAAAGAATCTTTAATTGAGACCCACAGAGTTGAAAAGCTTTCCTTCCATGAAATAGTAACAGTGGAATATAAAAAGAAAATTTCAGAGATTTTTAAGGAGCTCCTGGGAGTTAGAAATTTGATGGCAGACACAATTGAATATATGGGTTGGAAGATAAAAATAGGAAAATTTCCCAGGAAGTAGATTTTTTTTAAAAAGGAGATAGATACTATAGGAAAAAAGGAAGAAAATTAGAGATACAATCCACAAGGGTCTCCTTCCAATCAACAGGAAGTTCCAGAAGAGAGGGAAGGAAATTCTTTTTAGAAAATTCTAGAAAACTGTTCAGAACTGAATGGCAATGTTTCCAGATTAAGAAAGCCCATTGGAAGCCTAGTAGAATGGATGAAAAAAGACTCACACCAAGGTATATTATAATGAAACTTCATTACAAAGACAAAGGATATTACAAAAGACAAAGAAGAAATCCTAACAACTTTGAGGGGGGAAATAGATTCCATAGACATTAGACATTTGAATAGCAATATCAAAACCTGGAAAGGCAATGCTTTCTGAATTCTGAGAGAAAGGGATATCTATCCCTGAGTTCCTACCTCATCTAAACAGTCAGTCAACTTTAGGAGACTCAAAAGAATGCACCCCACCCCACGCACTTTTCAGAAACTTCTGGAGATGTGTTTCACTAGAAAGAACATAAACAAAGACATAGGGCTTAGAAAATGGGCTACTGCATGAGAAAGCTGCAAAATGCATCCTTAGAATAATGACAGCCGGGCTCGGTGGCTCAGCCTGTAATCCCGCGCCTTGGGAGGCTGAGGTGAGTGAATTGCCTGAGCCCGCGGATTCGAGACCCGCCTGGGCAACTTGGCGAGCCCTCATCTCTACAATCAATTAAAAAAATCATCCGGGTGTGGTAGCGCGTGCCTGTAGTTCCAGTTACTTGGAAGGCTGAGGCGGAAGGATCGCCGGAGCCCAGCAGGTTGAGGCTGCGGTGGCCGGGAGTGGCCACTGCACTCCAGTCTGGGCGACAGAGTGAGACTCAAACTCAAAAAAAAAAAAAAAAAGAATAATGACAAAGGGAGACCAAACATTGATGGCTATGCAGCCGGCCTTAAGGGCGGCAGATACAGAGCAAAGCAGAACAGAGGGCTTGTGAGAGAGGAACCCAGTGGGCTGTGTGCACTTGCTAATTAGAATATGAAGAGTTGAGAGGGGTTGTCTCTGATGCAAAGGAGTGAAAGTTGATGAGCCGTGGGGTGAATACTTTTCCTAGTTATAAGCCTTCTAGAAATATTTGACTTTAAAAATTATGTGTATGTACAGCCAGGCGCGGTGGCTCACGCCTATAATCTCAGCACTTTGGGAGGCTGAGGCGAGAGAATTGTCTGAGTCAGGGGTTCGAGACCAGCCTGAGCAACTTGGCAAGACCTCGTCTCTACAACAAATCAAAAAATTAACCAGGCATGGTGGTGCACGCCTGTGGTTCCAACTACTTGTAAGGCTGAGGCAGAAGGATCACCTGAGCCCAGGTGATCGAAGCTGTGGTGACCGTGAGCGTGAATTGCACTCCAGCCTGGGCAACACAGTAGACTCCAACTCAAAAATAAAAAATAAAAAATAAAATTATGTATATGTATAGTTTTGATTAGGAGGGAAGCTCAGGCTATGAATCAGATTCCAGAATGAGAATCCAAGACAGACTCAGGAAGATTCTCCAATGGCATCCTGGAGAACCCACTCTCCGGAAGACAGAGCACTTGGCCACACCTCCGGGAAACAGACAAGTTGATGAAGAGGGCAGGGTAGAGCAAAAGGGCAGAGGAGATGAGAGGAGACCTCAATGGCCCTGGAAACAGGACGGAATGGGGCCACTTTTCCTCTTCAATGAAACAGTTTTTTAGTGTGACTTGCCTGGAGCTCATAGAGATCAGCAGGGCCAGAGGCTCAGAGGAAGTGCTACCATGTGCAGGTGTGTGGGTGTGTAATTTAGGGAAGCCTGGAGGCAAACAGAAAGGCAGTTTTTGGTGACTTTGCAGCTTGTGTGCTATCTTCCTTTCACTCTGGATCAGGGAGCGACTGAATATATCTCCTTGCCAAGTCTACCCAGCAGTGTAGGCTCGCAGAGGCTAAGTGCATGGAACAAGCCTCATATGTCTTATTTCTGTTTCTGACCTACTCTGAGGAGTCTTTTTTTTTCCTTTAGGATTTGATATAGGTTTCTTCTCCAAAGCCCACCCTGTCCTCGAGTCCCACAGCTTCCTCCACGGGCACAAAGTTTGACTGCAGATCCTGAAGGATTAGTTGTGGGTGGATCTTGTATGCTCTGAACTCTGTTAACATCTCAGCAGCAGAAGAGAGCCACCATCTGCAGGTGAGTATTTAATGGCCAGATTAACATATAGGGGGCAAGAAGATTTCCTTGCACCTTTTCAATTCATTAGCAATGTTGAATTTAGAGCTGCAAAATAGTGTAAGAGTGCAAAGTCTGAAAGTATTATATTTTATGTGTATCTAAATATACTTCTATATTATTTAGAGTTTATGCTATTTCCCCTTAGGATATCAAACTCAGCCTGACCTATTTTTTATGAAAAACACTTACTGTTTACATTCTCGGACTCTTTTCTCCCAGAAAAGAGGAATGGTTCCTGGGATGACAACTGTAGTCACCTCCTTCTTTCTCTCCGACTCACAGGACAAAATTGACTTCATTTCACTCCTAGGATTTACACACTAGCCTACTAGAGAGGATCAACAGACAGAAAATGCCATTCTCTTTCCATCTTTAAAAAGTCTTCGATGTGTGGATACTGTAATCAAAACATTTTGTGAATCAGTGGTGGGGCTGTTGTCCAAGTAGGCTGTTTAGTAGTTCAGGGCAGAGTTCTGCCCCCAAAGGAGATCACGACCTCATGTGGGATCATAAACAGTTCCCACTGGCAGGGAACGCAGCTTTGCTCTGCCCCGGAGTCACTCCCCTGCCAGCCAAAGCCAAGGAATAAGGACAGATGCCTGGCTGCTGACACCCCTCCTTGCCCCTTCTTGGGCTTTAACGGTACCTTGTACCTCAGCCGTGGCTCTGTAGTCCCTCAATACTCCTCCCTGTGCGCCCCCTGCCCACTACACACACACACACACACACACACACACACACACACACACACACACACACACGAGGCGCCGCCTTCGGATCAGTAATTGACAAGCCACTTCCAAGTCACTCAAGCCAGTTCCAAGTCACTCACTCCTCTCCAGGAACAGGAACCATCTCTAAACACACAAATCCCCCATGTCGAAAACGAAACACCAAAGTGGTCTGCTAGAAGAGGACAGCAGACTGTTGGGTGGCTGCTCCGTTTCTCTGGTTCTGTGGTCAAATTCCTATTTTTCACAGATTCAGCCTCAGTCGGCACCCTAGCCCAGAGCAGATCAGGAAGCCTGAGGTTTCTGGCTGTTAAGCAGATACCTACCTCCAGTTCTGAAGTCACCTTCGGAGGTCTCCTGTCCGACCCCTTCCCCGGAGTCTCCCTCAGGAGCAGCTGGCCTCTGAGTAATCCGCCCAGGCTGGGTTTAGCAGCCCCCGGGGGTGATCATTAGCCTAATCACCTGCTGGCTGTTCAGCGGGGGCGGGAGAGGCTGGTCAGGGCTG
The DNA here is from genome assembly GCA_963574415.1 of Tarsius wallacei. NCBI lineage: Eukaryota > Metazoa > Chordata > Mammalia > Primates > Tarsiidae > Tarsius > Tarsius wallacei. The sequence goes on from CAUYQG010269027.1 coordinate 6,208, forward strand.
GCTCCCCGCCTGGGACGTGGCCCTCCCTCGGTCCAATCTGTCCCGGGGCAGCTGCGAACTGTCTTTCTGGAACATGGTTCCTACAGGACTTCCCGAAGGCTCCTCTCCTCTGGCTACATATCTGTGGGAGGACCCCTCCTCCCTCCTCGGCCCGGTTGAGGAGGTTATGAAAAGACTGTAATGTAATCCTAACTGGGCTCGTCACTCCCCGGCTCACTTGTCAAAACTCCACAGCATTCCAGAATCCCTTCCCCGGTCACTCCCCTCGCAAGGAAAAGGAAACCGCCCTGGGGAGGATTTCAGGGAGTTTGGGGTTTCTCATTTCAGACACCTTTGTTTACATCAAGCTCTCGGGAGCTTCCTGAGGTAAATCGGGAGTAGGTTAGAGGAGGAAACGCCCTCCCCATCCCCTAGCCTGGATCAAAAGTTCTCCCTGGAAGCCCCATCACCCCAACCCCAATTCACTCCATAATCACTGTTTCATAATCAGCAGCAGCATGGGTTCTTATGAGAGTTGGGGAAGCCTCAACTAAAATCACAACCAGTGCACGGGGCAGGATGTCAAGGAACTTTCCAGAAATCCAGTCAGATTCTTTTCTCCTGGAGTAACCAAATTTGCCACTGCTGAATTACAATCGCTGAATTACAATCGCCGGTGACTGCAGGACATAAGCATTTCCTTTATACCTTCTCAGGCTTCCCTGCCCCACCCGCCTTCTGTGGGGTTCAGTCAACAAGTCATGCCCCCCAGAGGTCTGAATGGGCTTGGACCCATCCACCATCTCTCCAGCTGCACACTGATGAGGAAGCCTGATCCACGAGGCTGAATTGTTTACATCACACCCACTGGGGCTTCCTGTCTTAAATTAATGGGAATACAAATAGGACAGGAAAAGAGTGTTTGCTTTTCTTAAAGCACGACAGGGGGGCTGGCAGGGGGAGGTGGAGTCACCCCACATTTCACTACTTTTCACAACTTCAGGTTGTATTTTATCCCATTTTTCCACTCCTAACACTTGTTGAAAAGTAAAAGCATGGCTTTGCCAAACCTCAAACCATGAAGGAACTTCTGCTCAAAACACATTTTCACCTGGCTTGGAGAGGCATCCAAGGTGGAGCTCCCCGGGGCTGAGCTACAGCCATAAAGTTCCTGAGGTTGAATAGCACAAATCTCAACACAAACACACTCACTCAAGCCCTGGGCCTCCCTCCCTGGACTTGCACAGGCAGGCCCAGGCTCACCCACTCCCTGGGGTTCGCCCCAGAAGCTTGCCCCAGTTCCACTCCACCCCTATGTCCCCAAGCCCTGGTTGTGGGCATGCAGCAGCCCCTACAAGTAAATGAGCTTTGCAACGGACAGATCTGGTGGAATTTGAAGCAATGAATTATAATGGAGAAGGCAGAAGAAGGCTTCAATTCCCAGTACCATTACAGCCACTGGAATGGGTAATTAGAGCCCAGGAGGGGCCGACCAATGTCAAGCCTGGGTTGGAAATTTGCCCACTCTCAGAAGCAGCCCAAGAGCACACAGTAAATAATCATCATAATTACCAGTCCTGGAATTACCCCCAGTTGCTTCATTCAGGCCGATACAACAGCCAACCCGGAAACAGGCAGGAGCGTCAGGTCATGGCATTCCTCCTTTGGAAGCATTGAGAGGAAACAAAACCCCAGGATAAAGTTTATTTCAAGGAGATGTGGGTAGGCAACCAACAGTATCCCATGGAGTTTAGGAGAACACTAAATGTGCCCAGTGAGAGCAAAGTTTGCAAGCCAGTCCTCAGAACACAATTCCTTGGTCAAAGCAATTTAAGCTGATGATTTTAGAAAAAGCCAAGGTATCAGAACTCTCTAAGAGAAAGTATCGGGCTTACAAATATTCTGAGGGTCCTCTCCCTTCACTGTCCCAGCTCTTCTGCCAAGCGGTGATAGTGCTGGTGGATTCATTAGCATCTTTTATGTGACATCTCAGTATCTGGTAAGTTTTATGGGAATTTGATGCAAATTGAATAATTTTCACTCTTTTTAAGAATACAAACTAAGATGGGGTCTCACTATATTGTCCAGGCTGGTCTCAAACTCCTGAGCCCAAGTGATTCTCCCAATGTGCTGGGATTACAGGCGTGAGTCACTGTCCTGGCCTGAATAACAATACTTTTTTTTTTTTTGAGTCGGAATCTCATTCTGTTGCCCAGGCTGGAGTGCAGTGGCATGCTCACGGCTTGCTGCAGCCTCAAACTCCTGGGCACAGGCAATCCTTCTGGCTCAGCCTCCCAAGTAGTTAGGACTACAAGCACGTGCCACCATGCCCAGCTAGTTTTTTTTTATTTTTTGTAGAAACGAGGTCTTGCTATGTTGCCCAGGCTGGCCTCAAACTCCTGGGCTCATGCGATCCTCTCACTTCAGCCTCCCAAAGTGCCGGGATTATAGGCGTGAGCCACCATGCCCAGCCTCTAATAATAATTTTAGAAGTGTTCCTTTTCTTTCTTTCTGAACATTTTTCCCACTGACAGTTTCCTAATGTTTTAGCCTCTTTCTCTACTCCTTCCATCAGGTATGTAATTAATGATATATAAATTCTGTTTAAATCTATGGTTTCAAATATAATGCAAATATTTAGCCCCATCCCTATCTTTGTTGCCTAAGCTCAGTTAGGGTGTGTATGTGCTAGGAATTAAAAACATGACCACATCTGTGTAATACCTTAATTTCAGGAAAGCTTTTGCGTGCATATGCCATTCTCATCAGCAGGCCAGAAAGATAGGATCTGGTCCTCTTTTCCCTAACCGGGTTCCACTGCTAACTGGAAAAGAGATCAATGGCTCCGCAAACAAAGAGGTGTTTAAAATGTGGTCTACAACTTTGTCCTGGGTCTGGTTTAAATAATACTTGAAATTGCTATATGCACACCCAGAGTCTACAAATAACATTAATTTGAGTGGAAACTGCTGATACATTAAGAGAATCCAAAGTAGCTTCTACACATTAAGGAAATGCTTCATTAAAAACAGTTTAGAGTTCAGCATGATGGCTGGTTGCAAAGTAGTACCCTCAGGGGTGATGATCAAAATGACAGGCACAAATGGGGTTTAATGTCTAGATTCAAGAAAAACTGACAAAGAGGTGAGGATCACAGCAGATCATGCATTTAGTAGGAGGAGTCTGCATGTTGCACTGATAAGAAATAGACAACAGGAATGGGGGTGAATTCACGCTGGTGGGAGTTTAACATGAAAGGGAGGTGTTCCCCCTTCTCTCTACCCTATAATAAAGAATTTGGTGGCAAAAAGACGCTTGGGGGGAGAGGGGTTGGGAAGGTGAGGGCGAGGGTATGACCATTCTGAGGCCCCTTATTTTAAGGAAGATGTGGACACACTGGAAGGGTTCCAAAGGAGAACCTGAATGATGAAAGAGACAGAAAATAGAACCTAAAGGAAGGTTAAAGGATTTAGAGTTGTTTAGTCTAGAGTGAAAAAGTGCCTGAAAGCAAACTTGACAGTCTTTTCCTACTTGAAGGGTTATTATAAAGAGGATACTGGCCAGCTGTTCTTCCTCTCTACAGAGGACATAAGAGGCGAGGGCCTCAAAGCATAACTTCAGAGTTTGGGTCCGATATAGAGGAGACTTGCTTAATCCTAATGGTAACTGACTTGACCTTCGAATAGACTGGTTTGACATCACTGCACAACCGTCATCTGTCAAACTCCATCCTAAGTGATAGTCTTGCCTGTTTAGGCGGAAGCTAGGCTGCAGAACTTCTTCCATTTCCTTCTAGAACTACAGTGTTCCTCAGTTATTCCACCAGATGTGGGAGTTAACATCCTGAACCTCTGTGTTCCCTAACTCACAAAACAAGGTGCCATAAGAATGTAATACTCCTTCCTTTGTTTTCTTTATTGGGATGATTATCTTCTAAGAATATGACCAACTTCAGACACTGATAATCACACTTCACAGAGTCAACTCCTATATATTGTTTCCGTGTATAGGATGCATTGCTTTTTGTTTAGTGGGCACAAATATTATTTGATGCTGATGATAATGATAGTAATAATGGCTATGAATTATTAAGCTGTTAGTATAATTAGGTTGGGCACTGTGCCAAGTACTTTATGTAGATTATCTATTTCATTTATTTTTTGCAGTAGCCCTGTGAAGTGGGCATAATTATTAGCCTTATTCTAACACAAGGAAACTGAGTCACAAAGAGGTTAAATAACACAGCAAGGAAATATTGGAATCTCAATTCAAATTCATTTAGTCTGATTCAAAGGGGTGTGCTTAATCATTATACCACTGCCTCTCATCATTAAGTATTTTTAGCTATTGGGAAGGAGCAAGCATTGCAAAAAGAAGCGTTAAGCTTATAGGCCCAAACTGATAGAAAAAACATGCCTCCCACAGGCGACCATTGCCTGGGGAACAAAATCATCTTTTCCTAGCATAATAGAGGAAGGGAAGGTCTGAGTTCACTTTCTGATAGAGAGGGTGTAATGCTATCTCCCACGAGGCTGAAAAATCCAATCAAAGTATACCTCTGTTTTATTAATCAGAAAAATGTAGTTATTCATCCATCATACAAACTTGCATAGAGTAAGTCTTCTGTGACTATTGAATGAATGAATACAAATGCATTATGACTGTGATGCCCCAAAACCGGGGTCTCCAATCCCCAGGCCATGGACTGGTACCAATCCCTGGCCTGTTAAGAACCAGGCCTCACAGCAGAAGGTGAGCAGCCAGTGACAGAACTCTATTTTCTGTCAGATCAGCGGCGGCATTAGATTCTCATAGGATCGCGAACCCTATTGTAAACTGCACTTGCAAGGAATCTAGGTTGCATGTACCTTATGAGAATCTAATGCCTGGTGATCTGCTCCCCCCATCATCCGTGGAAAAACTGTCTTCCATGAAGCTGGTTCCTGATGCCAAAAAGGTTGGGGACTGCTGTCCTAAGACAAACTGAGCTGAACTGAGCTTTTCTAGCATGCCAGTGATCAAGGCTCTGATAGGTCATTTCTATGGACCTCTTATCAGATATCCCCTAAGAGTCTTAAAATCCAATGTTTCTTTTTAATTTAACATCCATGAGAAAGCATATGGATGGGTGATGTATTTTCCCAGTGTCAACTACTTTTAGATCAAAACAAGATTTTTAAAGAGGTTTATTGAATGCTGTTGTATATCAACAATAGATGATTCATGAGTGAAATAGACATCAAAATGATTTTTAGAAAGGCAAATGAACCACACACAAACAAAAAATAAAAAGCCTTGATCCAAATACTCCAAAAGACAGATATTTTCCCATTAGGACAATTTATCCTGACCTTATAAACACAGAGGGGCATAATGATACAAGTGTTTGCTAACAGATATAAACCTTATGGAGCTATAAAAAGCTGGAGAGAGGAAGAAAGCGGAAATTCCCAGGAGAAGATCCCCAACCACATCCAGGGCCATCAGCTCTCCATAAACACAAAGCCCAGTAGTGGCACCAAGCAAAGCACGTGAAGAAGCCTCAGGATTTTGACATAATCAACAAAAATAACTTTGAACTGTCCTGAAACTAAACAATGACAAGTCTATCTAATCAACTTTCAGCTGACACATGGGTAGAATGGTAACTTATTAGTGTTCCAGATGTAGTTAATAGAAACATGGTGCCCAGAATTTAAAAGGTATTCAGTCAACGTTGACTGAATGGATAGATGAGTGAATGAATGTCTGAGCAGATGCCCATGCCTCTTTTCCTCTTTGCACCTCTGTTGGGAAGATGTCATCAATGCCTTGAACTCAAAGACCCCACGGAGGGGCTGAACCACTTAATACTGGTACCTTGGGAACAGAACAGTTCATGGAACCGGAGGCTGGTTTCCAACCCAATTTGTGATCTTGCCATGAACACAGGAAGGAGAATTGTGGTACCTGTGGGACATCTCTGCAGGCCTTGATTTAAAAGCTGCCACTACTCACAATATAGATTCTAAACTCTGTTTGAAGTCCAACAGAATTAAATACTAAATAGCATCTACAAGCACTTATGGGATGTCAAGTCCTGTTCTAAGCCCTTTACATATTAGCTCATTAAATCCTTATTATAATCTTAGAGCATGTACTATTATGACATCTTACAGGCAATGAAACTGGAATACAGGATTACCTAATTAGCTCATGGTCAGACAACTAATAAGTAGAGGAGCTGGAACTCAGACAAGGGTCCATTTGGAATCAGTGCTTGATCCTAACTGCTACCTAATGCTACTTGTCCAATTCTTACTTCCTGCCACTGCTGGGCACAGACTCACTGTTTACCCACAAACATGCAAAGAACATTCTAATCTCTGCAGGACCTGTTCCCTGCCCTCCCTCCCACTGCTACTTCTCCCTTCTGTGTGCTCACATCACTTATTCTCCAGGGAACACACTAACTTACTTGGCTCATATCATATCTCTTCATCCAGCTCTGACATTCCTTTGGGGTTGGAACTGTGTGTTATATGGTGATCTGGATATGGTGGAATAAGAGAGACCTAGGCATAAAGTCCAAATCCCATCATTTATTACCCATAGGGCTCTGGGTAAGTCATTTCTACTCTTATATTAAAATCATCTTCCTTAAGACTTGTTGAAGAGGGGAGACTAAGTGTCTAGGATGATGCCTGATACCGTAAGACAGTGATTCTCAATCAGGTGTTATTTTGCACCCCCTCCCCCAGGGACATTTGATAATTTCTGGAGATATTACATAGTCACAACTATGGTGAGGGGGGCTTACTGTCATCTGATGGGGTGGGGGAAGACAGAGAGAGATAATTCTATCTCCCATTCTTCAGATTTAGTGGCAATATCTTCTTCCATTTCCATCTTTTACAGCCAGAAAACATGAATGATTTTTGTGAAGTTGTATATGAGAAAGTTCAAAATTTAACTGTAGTCTCCAGTCATCTTCGAGCATCTCTGGGAGATGTTCTGAACTAAACTACCTGCCCAGAACTGTGAACAACAAGACAGGTTCTTTCTTATCTTGGGCCTCTGAACACACCAAAGCTGGGGTTGTCCTCCCCTCTCTGTAAACACTGTCATCTGGCTAATTCCTAATCACTTGTCAGGACTCAGCTTAGACATTGCTTTCTCCAGGGACACACTGTGACCCTTAGAATATATCCAGGGCCCTCCTTGGTGCCCCAATAGCATCCCCACTGCCCGTCCACCTGTCTGCTTACCCTTGTAGAGTGTAAGCTCTTTTAGGGGAAGGTCATGTGGACTTGCTTACTATTTTACAGGACCTAGCATACAGTATCTGCCCAATAATGAATGAATGAGTACAGCTCAGAATGTATGAGTCCTCCTCTGATATCCTAAGTCCATTTCACTATTTATGTAAGTATAAAATAAAACAGTCCCCCCAATCTGCCAGGAGAATTCACAAATTCTGACTATCCTGATACAGAGTCTTACCCAACCTTAATCCCATTAATACATACTCCTGTCAATTTGCATATAACTTGATGTTTTCCCCATGTTTTCTCTTCAAAGACATAAGACCAGGACATTACAGATTCATGTCCTTTTCTCTACCTCCCTTGCCTGCATTCTTTCCTGCGCCTGTGCCATCCTCCCCTTGCTCTGTTCCCTGACTTCCTGAATTCCTGCAACTACTTATTAAGTGCCCACTATAAATCAGGTACAGAGCTAGGCACTGGGAAAACCACTATTAATACCTTAATATTAACAACAACCACAGCAGTTAAAAAGAACCACAGCTGGCCAGGCTCAGTGGCTCAGCCTGTAATCCCGTGTTTTGGGAGGCCAAGGTGAGTGAATTGCCTGAGCCTGCGGGTTTGAGACCCGCCTGGGGAACTTGGCGAGGCCTCATCTCTACAATAAATCAAAAAAATTAGCCGGGCATGGTAGCATGCACCTGTAGTTCCAGCTACTTGGAAGGCTGAGGCAGAAGGATCACCGGAGCCTCGCAGGTCAAGGCTGCGGTGGCTGGGAGCGTGCCACTGCACTCCAGTCTGGGCGACAGAGTGAGGTTCCAATTCAAAAAAAAAAAAAAAACATGTTTTTGATGTTTATTGGATATTACTATGTGCCAGACTAAGCTCTTATAATCTGTTTTTAATCCTTCCCCAAAAAACCCATGTGGAAGGCACTATTATTATTCGTGCTGTACAGATGAAGAAAGACATCAAGTCATTCACATGGTCCTTAATGTAAAAGATTCTCTGACATTTAAGTTCCCATCTATTGACATGGGCTTAGCTCACACCAACTAAGAAAAGGTTACCTGTGAATTTACTCATGCGCTTTGCTGATGGCTGTTACCTTGCCTGGAGTTTCCCTATCCCACTCTTCATATGATTTACTTTAAAATCTTTGGATAAGACTGTGTGATGTCAATCATCCCTTACACTCCAGGGACTGTAAGCTAACGTGTGAAGGACACGTATCAGGAGTCTAGGCTTTGCAGCTGCCTCTGCAGCTGCAGTGAACACTTGAAATATCACGATCTAAATCTGCAGCAAAAGGCTCTGTAGTTACCAAAATGGAAGTTAGTAACATTTCTTTCATCTGTGGAATGAGAGATTTTCAAGATAGAAAGTTAGTTAGAAAGGTTTGCAGACACCTCTGTCTTTATTTTCTGAGCTGTAAGAATTGGGTCAGGAGAATCAGATCCCTAACTCCTTTGAGTGTTAGCTTTCGCTGTGGAGATGGGTCCGTGGTCCCCCCAGTTAATGGAGGATTTTGCCATTGGGCCTCATGGTAGTCAGGGGACTTCTTCTTCAGAGTGAACCTGCTGGGAAGGAGCACCTATGAGACCAAGCAGCGGAGATGTTGCCGAACCTACTTATAAAAGCAAGCTGTGGGATTACTTCAACCCCTGCTTGCTAATACCTATTCGATGTCTGGCCGGAGTCAAGGACTTGCTTTCATGGTGCCCTCCTACCTGGCCGTGAGGCTGTGGGTCAGGAGATGTGCAGTTCCCAACCTTTCCAGACAATCAGAGGCTACTGATGTTGAACAAAAGAACTTGACAGCTGTGAGCAGCCAGTTGGCTCAGGCGGGTCTGCAACACTCCTGGCCTTGGTCTCTTGGCAAACACCCATTCATCTTTCAACACTTGACTCAAAAATCCCCCCTACTGCAAACGCTTCCTCGATAAATCGCCTCCCCTTGGGAGCTCTGAGAGTTGCTGAAATGGCTGCCTGCACATGGCTGAGATCCTTCTGATAAACCCCACTGCCTCAGATAACCTAGGCAAGTCTCTTCCTGTGCCCTGAAAAATACTCATTTCTCACGGGGGCTGATTTTAGAATATGGTTTATGGAGCCATGCTTGCTAGGCACTGGGATGGGACAGCAGGCAGTTACCATGCATTGTGGGGTAACAGCTAAGTCCAGGGAACTGGGAGACGCCATTAGGGGCAGCTAAATAGGCCTGAAAGATGAGGGAAGGCTTCTAGAAGAAGTGACTGTAAGCTAAGTCATGAAGAAAAGATTCCAAAAAGCAGAAATAACAAGTGTAAAGGTCTATGGCTGAGAGAGGGGATGCCATGTTTTGTGGACTAAGAAAGTTCATTCTGGCTTCAAGTTGGTTGGGCCTGAGGCCAGTGTGAGGAGAGTGGGAAACTGAATAGGTCCTGAAGAAATAGGGTTTGAGAGGCAGTGGTTTGGGCTTAGCAAAGGTATGGTATGGACATATTTCTATTTTAGAAACATTATACTAGCTTCAAGGAAAAGAATATCCCAGAAGGCCTGCTGGACAAGGCAGAAAGAGGAGTGAGGAAGCTATCACATGAATCCAGGCAAGAAAAGATGGCGCCTGGCCTAGGTGAGTGGTCCTTTGTATCATGGATAAAACTCTGTTCATGGGTTCTCTCCTTCTGCTAGACTGTCAATCTCTTGAGGGCAGAAATTGGAATTTACTCATCCCTGAACCTCAGTGGCCACAGGTGATAGAGCCCTCAGTCAAGAGTGGCTGGTGCATGTTGAATGATAAATGTACAAACACGATTTCCTTTGGCTAGATTTCTCACTAGGCCCCACTGCCATCCCCTTCTGCATCCTCTCTGCCATTGCTGCCTGCAAACATCTCTTTTCACCAATTACTGGACTCCTTTTACACTATGTTGCTCTAAGGTATATAGGGAAACTCCTACTTCCTTTCATATAAAGCACAGACTTTGAGCCTAGTATTCACAGCCCCCTAAATATCTTACATGGCCCTTTTTTCCCTTTATGGCCCAGCTCATCCCATTATTCCATCCAGTCAAGACTCCATCCAAGGTCCAGCTTGGCTTAAAGAGCCCCCATCCCCACCACCTTGGAAGTTTTCCAGTGGTGACCTCACTTGTGAGGAGAGGTAATCCCTCTCATCTGATATCCTAAGTCCATTTCATTATTTATGTAAGTATAAAATAAAACAGTCCCCCTCATCTTCAAGCAGCATTCACAAATTCCGACTAACCTGATACAGAATCTTACCAAACCTTAATCCCATTAATACTTATTCTTGTCAACTGCATATGACTTGATGTTTTCCCCATGTTTTTTCTTCAAAGACATAAGACCAAGATATTACAGATGTCCTTTTCTCTACCTCCCTTGCCTGCATTCTGGACCTGCTCCATCCTCACCTTGCCTTGTTCCCTGGACCAAAGAAACTTGTTCCAGCCCTCAGAGGTATTCTGCCTTGACCTACCCCTGAGAACTGAGCACTGGGTAACATGAACTTAGAAGCAGAAAATCAACTGTAGCCCTTGCCCACCTCTGGACCTGGCCCACACTCAGCTCTGCCAGAAGTCTTCATAATGAGTACTGTGTTACCAAGAAGGACCTTCATAGACTCTTAAGGAGAGTTAAAGCTGGATAGTATCTCAGAGGATGTTCCTTTCTCCTACAAACCTTCATCTAACAGGGGCTAGTGTCCTTCCTTACACTGGTTTATACTAACGTTGCCAGATAAAATACAGGAGATCTAGCTGAATTTGAATTACAGATGAAACTAACGACTTTTTTCTACTCTGAGTAGGTCAAAATATCATATGGAATTTTCACTTGCTAAATTTGACAACTTTAATTGTACTTGATACTTGGTCTTTCTTTACAAAAATCACTTCTATGCTCATTAATAGGTAAATAATTATACAGAAGGCAAAACATATACACATTGTTAAAAATTGGGACCCTTAGCTGGGCTCAGTGGCTTAGCCTGTAATCCTGCGCCTTTGGGAGGCTGAGGTGAGTGGATTGCCTGAGCCCACGGGTTTGAGACCCTCCTGGGCAAGTTGGCGAGACCTCATCTCTACAATTAAAAAAAAAAAAAAATTACTGGGTGTGGTAGTGCACGCCTGTAGTTCCAGCTACTCGGAAGGCTGAGGCGGAAGGATCACTGGAGCCCAGCAGGTCGAGGCTGCCGTGGCCGGGAGCGTGCCACTGCCCTCCAGCCTGGGCGACAGTGTTCTCCTCCAACTAAAAAAAAAAAAAAAAAAAAAAAAAGAAAAAAATTGGGACCCTCGAGGATATTCTTTGTGGTCTGTTTTTCATGTTGATGGACATCTTATGAGGATAGGTTTTTCATCATTTTCTTTATAGCTGACTTGAAGTCCCTCGCCTTTGCCTAACCTTTCTCACTCGGCTTATAATTCTCCTCTCATGATCACTCTTTTTGCATCATTACGTTCAACCATTTTGACCCTTCTTCCCTTCCCAAGCAATTACCATTCAAGTGGGTGCTTTACCTTGACTTGCTCTCTTATAATGATATATCAAAATGTCTCTTCTTTACAAATCAGTGAACTGCATTAAGGAAACACTGAATGGGTCACACATAGCACAGCACCCCCAATTCTTCCAAATTGACCTCAAGGATCAGATGTTTCTTCTTAATTACTCTAGGCTCTCCACTTCTAATAAATCCTCCAGAAAAGCAACTTCAGGACTCCAGTCTCAGTCCTCACCTGGTCTACTGCTGCTTTCCATCAGCTTGGAGAAGCACCCAGTTAGGAAAAGGCAAAAGTCTAGATAGAGCCTTGAATCGTGTTCTCACACATGAAAAAATGGGCTTCCTCTCCAGGTTTCGGGGACCATTTCAACCCTTAAAAGCCATGTTAGGCCAGGCTTGGTGGCTCAGCCTGTAATCCCAGCACTTTGGGAGGCCGAGGTGAGTGGATTGCCTGAGCCCGTGAGTTCGAGACCCGCCTGGGCAACTTGGCGAGACCTCATCTCTACAATAAATAAAAAAAAACTAGCCAGGCATGGTAGCGCACGCCTGTAGTTCCAGCTACTTGGAAGGCTGAGGCGGAAGGATCGCCGGAGCCCAGCAGGTCAAGGCTGCGGTGGCCGGGAGCGGCCACTGCACTCCAGTCTGGGTGACAGAGTGAGACTCCAACTCAAAAAAAAAAAAAGAAATCATTTAATCTTCCCATAGAAGCCAGTTCTCTACCTCCATCTTTAGGGGGTTCAGGGAGCTACGTCTATTGTGTGCTCACACATGAATATAAATAAACTTTGCTTTTTCTCTATTAACCTGTGTGTTGTCAGTTAACTTAGCAAGCCTCAAGCCATTGAACCTAAGTTGGTGGGGGGAAACCTTTTCCTCCCACAGAACACTGTGGATGAACCTTGAAAACATGCTAAGTACAACAAGTCATATTGGTATGATTCTATTCATACGAAAGATCTAGAATTGGCAAATCCTTATAGACAGAAAGTAAATCAGTGGTTACTAGGGGGAAAACGAAATGGGGGGTGAGTACTTATGGGTTGAGGGTTTATTTCCAGGCAATGAAAATGCTTGTAACTAGATAGAGGTAGTGGCATAACTTTGTCGATGTACCAAATGTCACTGAATTGTCTGATTTAAAATACCTAACTTAGGCTGGGCTCGGTGACTCAGCTTGTCATCCCAGCACTTTGGGAGGCTATTCTTGGGGCTCTCTTGAGAGGAGACAGCAGAGAACAGTTGCTCCTCACCATCTGACACCCAGTCCACATTATCACCTGTGGCAACAGACAGGGCATGAGCCCCAGCAACCGTGAAGAAGGCAGAGCATGAAAATTTGGAACAAAGCCCTGTAGCCTGTGAGGAGACACCAACCGGCACTATCTTCTCCATTCCAGAACTGGGCAGAGACCTGCATTGCCCCACCCAGCTCTGTCCAGGCTCCAACCTGGGACCCAGAGGCTATTGTCTCATTGGACTTGGAGAGACAGAAGCCCTCCCCCAGTCTGGCACAGAAACATCAGATCTGAGTGGGAGACTTGACAGCAGCAGAGACAAGTTGGGTGAGTTCAAATCTGATCCATCCTCCTCCCACAGTAGTCCATGGGGCACGTGACCCACACTGAGAGCAATTGTATCAGCCTGTGTTGAGAGTGGAGGGAACAGTCTGGGGACCGGTGCCTCTCTTTAACGCAGCAGAGGCAGACCAAAGGGACCTGGAGTGACAGAAACAGCCAGAGAGCAAGATTTGTGTTTGTTTGTTTTCACTTATGAGGTTTTTTGTTTGTTTGTTTTGTTTGTGTTTTTGTTTGAGTTGGAGTCTCACTCTGTCACCCAGACTGGAGTGCAGTGGCCGCTCCCGGCCACTGCAGCCTCTACTCGCTGGGCTCCGGCGATCTTTCCGCCTCAGCCTTCCAAGTAGCTGGAACTATAGGCGCGCGCTACCACGCCCAGCTAATTTTTTTTTTATTGTAGAGATGAGGTCTCGCTTGCCCAGGCAGGTCTCGAACCCGCAGGCTCAGACAATCCACTCACTTCAGCCTCCCAAAGGCGCAGGATTACAGGCTGAGCCACCGAGCCTGGCACTTGTGAGTTTTTTCTTCTCTCTTTCTCTTTTGTTTATGTTTTCGTACTTGCTTTGTTTCTGTTATTTTAATATTTTTTCAGCTTTATGCTTGTATATGAGTATTTTTGAGGGTGAGTACATCAACAGGGGTTTTGTTTGTTTGTTTGTATGATGACATTTTTTTCTGTCTTTGTTTGTTTTTCTGTTTATTCATTACTTTGTATGCCTGTCTGTTTTCTCTCTTCTCCTTATCTCTCTCTCTCTGCTTTCTTTCTTCTTCCTCCTTCCTTTTTCCATTATTTTCCTTTTTCTTATCTCATTTTGTTTTCAGGGGGCAAACATATACCACCACTGCAATAACAGATTTTAAGGCAGTGGGAAGTGGGTTCCAGGGGGCCCATACACATGTCAGGAGATATTGGGATCTGCAGATTGCTTCTGAATCACAGCTTCCCCTTTAATGTAATCTCAAAACTGCAAAAAGCACAGCCCCCCCACCCCAGTTCAGCTTCAAAATTTAACAAAACCAGAGGATCTACATAAGGAAGGATAGGAGACTGAGCAAACAGAAGTAAAAACTACC
>CAUYQG010269029.1:0-18335 GCA_963574415.1 Tarsius wallacei
AATAAATCAAAAAATTAGCCAGGCGTGGTGGCGTGTACCTATAGTTCCAGCTACTTAGAAGGCCGTGAGTGTGCCACTGCACTCCAGCCTGGGTGACAGGACAAAGTGAGACTCCAACACAAAAAAAAAAAAAAAAAAGAAGATATGAATGAAAGAGAGTACAGAAAAGGAGTTCAGTGGAGATCAAATTAGAAAATAAGTTAGGGTGTAAAAAAAACAACAACACGACACTACAAAACTAAAAGTATGAGAGGAGAAAAAAACAGGAAAAGGAAGGACTAAATTTCTGGAATATTTAGAAATTACATTTTGTTTTTTATGTAACACTGCATAGCTCATATGAACATAAAGGAATCTTACCTATTTAAAAATGCTACATAATGATTGAATTTCTTTTAAGTCCCTTATGTTTTTCTCATTAAATGGATACTATACTCCCATTATTTCATTCTCTTTCATTTTTCATGAAAGGGGTAGACACAGGCCTGAATTATATAAAAGAGGTGTTGTGTAGACATATTTTGGAAACTAGACTATTTAATGTGAATATCAGCGGTGCTAAATTGACATTTACCAAGAGGTTTTCTTTTTCTTCCCCCCTCTCAATTCTCTGCTGTCTTCTTTGACCTGTACCAACTGAAACTGTTTAGTTTTCTTTCTAGAGTTAATTTTGTGTATCAAACATCATGTTGCTTGTGCATACGCTTGATTTTTTTGTATTGATTTTCTCAGTGATTTATGGATTATGAATTTAGTAAGATCAAAAGAGAGACAAAAGATCCTATCTATATTATTAAAATAAAGGGTATATTATGCATAAAGAATAATCAATGTAAGTATTTTCTTTCTTTTTTTTTTTTTTTTTGAGTTGAAGTCTCACTCTGTCACCTGGACTGGAGTGCAGTGACCACTCCCGGCCACCGCAGCCTCGACCTGCTGGGCTCCGGCGATCCTTTCGCCTCAGCCTTCCGAGTAGCTGGAACTACAGGCGCGTGCTACCACGCCCGGCTAATTTTTTGGTCTATTGCAGAGATGAGGTCTAGCCAAGTTGCCCAGGCGGGTCTCAAACCCGCGGGCTCAGGCAATCCACTCACCTCAGCCTCCCAAAGCGTGGGATTACAGACTGAGCCACCAAGCTTAATTTATTTTCTTAATTTCATTTAAAAACACTGTGTTTATGGTAGTTAATACCTCTCTAACTCCATAGAACACACAGCCTAGAAGAATGTTCCAAATCCCTGTTCAAATCATAGCTCTCACCTGTACAATGTAAATGGAGAACTACTCATCATGTTGTCAGGTTGGTGGAATGAAGAGTGGGGTTGGTTGCTGAGCTTTGAATGTCAGAATGCTTTCGAAGTCAAAGAGAAAATTAGATCCAACTTTTTTTTTTTAACCATAGGAGGCAAAAAGGATCTTAAGGGCAGGGGACATATTGTCTGTGTGTTCTATGTATTTTTATAGCATAAGATTGTTAACTGCTGCCAAGTCCTGTTTAAAGAAAAACTCCCCAAAGCATGCTGAGGTTTGGACTGTATTGTGACTTCTCAGCATTAGTTTTTATCTTCTTTTTGCATTAGGCTGTGACTATTTTAGATACTTATATATTTGTTATACAAGAAGAAAGTGATAGGAAACCCACATAATTGTTTTGTAACATCAGGGTAAAGGTTAATTCAGAAGCTTATGATTAAGAGAAAATATTTCAGTATTTTTCCTGAAGTTTTTTTCCCCTTGTAATTGAGGCTCTGAAAATGTGGCTAAAATAATAAGGATGATAACTTAAGGTTAAATCCTGCTTGGTTTATATGTAAATATGCTACAAACTTTGTGCTTATCATTCCCTAATGGAGAAATTCATTACCTTGCCCTTCTTTATATGATTTCCTATGTAGTCTGTCAATTACAGAGAGAAATAGCCATATATGAGTGGATCAAAGCATGGGTTTAAAAGAGCAAAGAGAAAGAAGAAGTGATTTACTGGGTCTGACACCCTGTTTAACATTTCAGGATCAAACCAATACCAAATTCCTAGGACATAGTAGGGAGTCCAGCAGACTGTGAATGAAGTGGCAAATGCCACTGTCATCTTTAGGGTCCTCAGCCGTGCTCTTGGTACATTGTTCTTGGATTGATTCAGTTGTAGTTCTATTAGGTAGAGAAAAGAATAAGTGTAAGTGTTTAAAGATCAGTTTCCTCACAAAACCAAAATGACAAAAAGGAACAGAGCATCACTATTTCAACCTAATGAATGGGGAATATTTTATTATTAAAAATTCCAATATTTTTAATACTCATAATTTGTTTGAAAGGCATGTTTTTATACTAAGTTTTTACTATGTCACATAACAAATTGAAAAGAGTAAAAAAATGCTCTTAATACTAAAATTCCACCAAACTCATCTGGATTTGAAATGTGGGATATTCAAATTCTTAAAACATAAATTTAGGAAAGTCGATGAGATTAAGCTGACTTAAAATTCTGACTGTAAAACAGAATTATATTCACTGACTATCTCTGCCACTAAGGATAGTAAGAATCATGTATGAATGAAAGTGTGTTGCCCCAAGATATCCATCTCAACTGTGTGCTTCTTCTTGTCAAGTTTGATATAACTTCGCTTTTCATATTAATATGTCCTTTAAGGTTGATAGATTAATCTTCTTGTGAAGAGATTTATTGGAAATTAACAGAATTGCCGACTACTTACCTGAAATTTAGGGCTTAGTTCTTAAAGGTAAAAAGCTGCAATTTTTGAAGTACTCAAAACTTATTGCTGTATTTTATAATCTATAACTGCTAATTTGAAATAAGAAATACTCTTCATATTTATATATATAGAGAGGGAAACAGGTGATGCTATTTGGAAATAGTTATTTCCCAACTTTTTTTTTTTTTTGAGTTGGAGTCTCACTCTGTCGCCCAGACTGGAGCGCAGTGTCCGCTCCTGGCCACCACAGCCTCGACCTGCTGGGCTCCAGCGATCCTTCCGCCTCAGCCTTCCGAGTAGCTAGAACTACAGGCGCGTGCTACCACGCCTGGCTGATTTTTTGATTTATGGTAGAGATGAGGTCTTACCAAGTTGCCCAGGCGGGTCTCGAACCCGCGGGCTCAGGCAATCCACTCACCTCAGCCTCCCAAGGCGCGGGATTACAGGCTGAGCCACCGAGCCCGGCTTATTTCACAACTTTTTATTCATTGGTCACCTAAGAGTAGAAATATGGAGACAAACATTTGCATTAAGATATTTTAATTATAAAATTAATTTTTGACTAGAAATATTAAAATAAGTAATTTATCAAATACAGATTTGTTATGGATTTTTGATTAGACAAAACTAATTACTATTTACTACATGTCTTGCTATGGACCTTGCTGTTTCACACACTGTTTCATTCAATCCTCAATATTTGTAAACTTTAGTGACATATAAAAAATAATCAATTAGAGGGAATGCATTTTTTAAAAAAAGCATCTTGGCTTAGCACAGTGGATGAATATGAACATTTTTATATATAAATGTAAAGACATTCACAACGTGCTGGTTTACTGTTCTGGCTTTTCTGTTAGACAGTAGACTCTGTGCAAGCAAGATACTTATCAGGCTTGTCTTAATCCCCATGGTATTCTCACCTACCACAGTTTTCAGCAATATTGAGTACATATTAGTTGAATTGTAATAATTGTAATAAATACAAAATTAAATAAATAAATGTGTTAGTAATATTTAACTGGAACTCTTTGCCTCTGCCTTTTTGTTTTTCTGCTTCGGTTCTGCTCATATTTATTCAGATTAACTCTTATTTTGGATTTATCACTTATTCTCTCTGTGCCCTTCCTAGATATCTGTTACAGACCTGAATCTCTCTGAGATCAGATTTTGGAGGCAACTTGTTTTTGCAGTATACTTTTTGGGAAATAGCAAATACCATTTTCTGCTAGCAGGTAGAAACTGCCCAAGTACTTATTTTAGAGCATCACCATGATTATTTCCTTTCGAAAACATTTACTGAAAATGTTTATGCCATAATAATGAAGATGATATCCTCTTAAGTTGTACTAGATATTAACATATGCACTGTCATTGATAACATGTCTTTTGGATGTCATGCCATGTCATGCTTACTTCACAAATTCATAAATTTTAGTTTTGGCGAATGCACCAGATTACTGGAGCAACAAAAGGCAAAACCATATCTGTGCAGTTTTGGATGAAACAATCAACTACATATTCAATAATATTTTATGTACCAATACACACACATGTGCATAGTTTATATTGTGTAGATACAGGGGATTTGAGTATAAAACAAAACAGCTTAACTTTAACAAGTTTGTTGGCTAGCATTTTACAGGTTGTACTTTGCTATATTCTAGATATCACGTGATTGGTATATTGTTGTTATGACTTAGCAGGAACAGTTTGCCAATGCTTGTCCTGGGTTTTAATGGAGCAATGGAAATCTTTCTTCCTTAGCTCCATGGTGCAATTGTTGAGTATCAGGAGTTAATAAATGACCTCATCTGTAAGTTGAGGATGACAAAGGTATAATAAAAACATTCCCTTGTGGGGTGATATTAACACTGTGAATATTAAATGAGCTAATATAGGTATGTAAACTGCTTAGAACAGTATCTGACACGTAGTAAGTGCCACACTGTTTTCAGTGTTGCTGTTTAAAAACTGCCCACAATTAACACTAAATCTATGGGATACATACTGTGGGGGTCCTTCTGAAGGACCTGTGTCAGGGTAAAGATGATTTTTGCATTGCAGATCAACATGATGAGAAGAGGAATGATGAAGAGGCAGCTGAAGGTGAAAAAATTATAAAAGGCTTGTTGCCACCATTGTGGGAAACTGCAGTGTGTTACACATTGAGAGAAAACTTCTGTCTCTCCCGAGCTGTCTGCTAGATGAATCATCCTGAAGATGTATAACTGTGTGAGAAAATGAAAAAGTCATGTTACTTTTTTTTTCCCAAACACTATTTGAAAGTTTTCTCTCTGGTATTCTGCTAAGTCTCCTAACACATTGTTGCCTAAAGCAATTCCTAAGCTCTTTGGTATATTCTTGGTATATTCTTTTATGAAAAGTTATAAGTGGATATTCACTTAGTATATCTTTGGCAAAGTATAAGATCTTGGATTTTTTAGAAATTATTTCAACTTTGCAGAATGATCATAACTCAAGGACTTAAACCTTTTTGTATTTTCAATTTCAGGAACAGTTGTGCTGAGTAAACTTCTTGTAAGTGATTTTGTCCATAGTTATCTCTGCAGTGCTTAAAATTGTGTTTGGCACTTAGATTGTACCCCCAAAATACAGATTTAAATTTTATTTTGGTGACAGAAACCCTATTAAAATGACATTCTTAAAAAATGATGAAAACATAAACAGAGAGTTCACCAAAAAGATATAAAAGTGGCCCTTAAATGAAAAGATGTTTAACTTGGCTCATGATAAGAGAAATGTCAATTCATGCTACACTGTACATTAATTGATAGTGTCATTTTTCACTGTCAGGACTGGCAAAAATTTAAAAGTTCAGGAGCAACACACTCTGTTGGCAAGTCTGTGGGGAAACTTGCACTCTCATACATAGCTATTGGGAATCCAGATTGGGACAGCCATTGTAGAGTGGAATTTGACAACTAGTATAACTACATATGCATTTGCCTTTGACACAGCAATCTCACATCGAAGAACTTACCCTCAATATACACTCATACTCACCATAAATAAAAATACATATGCACAAGATTATTCATTGATGCATCATTTGTTATTTAAAAACATTGACATTTATCTAAATTCCAATTCATAGACTAGCACTTGAATGAACTGTGGTGTTCCAACAATAGAGTGCTATATGAATATAAAAAAGATGTGAGGAAATATCCATGCACGTGCATATATGTGTTTGTGTGTGTGTGTGTGTGTGTGTGTGTGCGCGCACACGCACGCGCATGCATGCATTTATTTTCTTTTTGTGGAGAGAGCCTAGAAACAATGACCTCTTATTAGCAATGAGCACATTTAGCATCCTAGCCCCCAGCTCTTGATTTCTAAATACCATTCTCTAACAAAAGGAACCGGAGGTCAGTGGAAAAGTAGGTGATTCCAAGGCTGGGGTGGACAAAGTACGATATGTGCTTGACAGCTTGTTGAGCCAAAAGTCAGAATGTACTCAAAGAATGATGGTGCATGTCAAAAAATCCCAACCTTCCAAATCTGGGACAGTGTTAGCATCAAATAAAAACAAAAGTACAAAAAAAAAAAAAAAACCCTGATCAAAGAGAATAATAAATGATTGAATAAAGAATCTATAAGTGCATACAGATATAAATTACAAAACAACAACAGCAACAACAAAACAGTAAGGAAATCTCTTCCTTACTGTAGAATGTCAATTAATAAATATAAAGGGAATAATGCAATTAGTGATTAACATTTGGTAATTGCTATAATAAGTGATTTAAGGCAAGTGTCAACAACAGATAGTAAAAATAGTGGGTAAAAAATTCGAGGAGAATAGGTCATTTACAAAATCTCCAAGTATCAACCTGTAGCAACTGATTCATTATAAAGAGTAAAATAATAGCTTTACAATAAAGAAATAGCAAAATAATTAAGTTAACATTGCCAGTAATAGGACTAATTGACAGTGTCTACCTCTTTATGTAATGCATTGAGAGCTCAGCATCACTTCTTTGGTATTTCTGCTTAAAGTGTGTGACCTGAGTCTAACCTTGAGAAAATATCAGACAAACCCGAATTTGGGGGCAATGTACAAAATGACTGGCCTACAATCTTCAAAAATGTCAATATCACGAAACACAAAAACTAGAGACGGTTCCACTGAAAGGAGACTAAAGAGGCGTGTAACCAATTCACCACAAAATCTTGGGTTTTCCTTTGTTAAAAGGACACAAATTTACTGGGACAACTGTAGTGTCTGAATAGGGTATATAAATTAAGTAATGCTATTGTATCAATTATAATTTTCTGAATTTGCTACTCATACTAAAGCTATGTGTGAGAAGTCTTATACACATATTAAAGGATTGAGATGTAAAGAAAAACATCTACAACTTTTTTTTTGAGTTGGAGTCTCACTCTGTTGCCCAGGCTGGAGTGCAGTGGCATGTCCACGGCCACCGCAGCCTCAACCTGCTAGGCTCAGGCTATCCTTTCACCTCAGCCTTTCAAGTAGCTGGGACTACAGGCATATGCCACCACGCCGGGCTAATTTTTTTATTTTTATTTATTGAAGAGATGAGGTCTCGCCTTGTTGCCTAGGTTGGTCTTGAACCTGTGGGCTCAGGTAATCCTCTCACCTCAGCCTCTCAAAGTGCTGGGATTACAGGTGTGAGCCACCACACCCAGCTACTTTTAAATGATTAAGACAATGTATACAAAATGGAATAAAATAAATAAGCAAATGTAGTAAAATGTAATATTTGAGAAAATCTGGGTGAAAAGCATCCAGTAAATCTTTATGTGATTCTTGCAATCTTCCTCTGAATGTAATACATACACACACACACACACACACACACACACAGAGAGAGAGAGAGAGAGAGAGAGACAGAGAGAGAGAGAGAGAGAGAGAGAGAGAGAGAGACAGAGGTGCCTTTATCCTACAACCTTTAAAGTACAAATTGAACCAACAATTAAGAAAATATTGCAAGTAGTTTTCAAAAATAAATTCTGGCGGACATTTATTCATTCTTTTTAATTCATCAACCACACTTCTTGTCTAGTCATTTCCGAGCTTTTCCACTGAGAAGTTTCATTTTACTGTGAAATATTATTAAAATGAAAAGATAAGGGAGCTCAAGAATTTTAAAATTGATAACAAGTAAATTCAAGCAAAAATGCTACAAGTTTTTTTAATTTTAAGCAAATGAGTGATTGTGTTATTTTTTATCTTTATTTTAGATTTGGGGGTACACATGCATGTTCCTTACATAGACATATTGTGTAGTGATGGGGATTAGGTCTTAGGAAGTGGCCCATTCCCCAGACAGTGAACATTATACACCTGGTTAATTTCTGAACCTTATTCCCCTTCCTACCTCCCCCCTTATTGGTGTCCCTAATGTCTATTATTTCCATCTTTGTGACCACTTAACTCCCACACATGAGCGAGATCATGTGGTTTTGGTTTTCTGTTTCAGAATAAGCTAATTTAGGTTGATGATCTCCATGTTACTGTGCATGACATGATTTCATTCTTTTTCATGGCTGAGTAGTATTCCATGGTATATCTATAAATCATTTTCTTTATCTAGTCAATTGTTGGTGGACAGTTAGGTTGGTTCCATGTTTTTTTGCTATTGTGAATAGTGTTGCAATGAACATACAAGTACAGGTATCTTTTTTATACATTGATTTCTTTTCCTTTGGGTAGCTCCCTGGTAGTGTATTTTTTTAAAGTTTTTGATTGAATTGAGAAATGATTAATAAATGGGTTTTTATGTTGCCCACCAAAACTGGACTGAATAAAAAAATGTGGTACACATACATGATGGAATATTACACAGCCATAAAGAAGGACAAACATATGGACTTTGCAGTGATTTGAATGGATTATGAGTCTACAATACTCAGTGATCTATTGTAGAAACAAAAAAGTGAGTACCACATGTTTGTACTCATAAGCGGACCCTGAACATTTACCATAATACCACAAGAATGGGATTGGCAGTAGTAGAATACTGCCAGGATGGGGGTGTGGGGGACACAACATGAATAAGGGTACCTGATCTCAAACCAGGCAAAGTGGAGACCAAAGGGAGGCCCAAACTTTACCTGTACGATGACCACTTGTATACCTAATTGTGAATTGTACTCCATATCTTTAAAAGAAAAAGAAAGACACAGGGGTTTTAAAACTCTACAAATAAATATCTTTAATATTTTTAAAAGGCATACTCCATTTCAACTCCTATCATCTCAAAAAGGAAAGAAATCCCAGCCCTGTTAAATAAATTCAAAGGTTGATTTTTAGATCTTGTTTTCGTCTTCAAAGGGAAAAAAAGAATTTTTAAATTAATCCACTAGATGGCGTTTAATAATCTTATCACTGATCTTAAGAAACCCAAACAAGTGCATGTGACTAATTTTATCTTATGATTCAGATGGCTTTTTTTAATATTACAAAGTAAACCTTTCAGCTTTCTGTAATTATTGCAACCTGACTTTACTTAAAGTTCGGTTTTGAATTAGATCTAACAGATGTGAGTTGAAGTCTTGAGTTGAAGGGTTACTTCACATTGATCCTGAGAAACCTATTTCTTTAAACTTTTGATTGCTAACCTCTGCATCTCTCCAATTGGACTTGGAACGAGGTGACCCGAGTTTGACTTTCTGCTCTGCACTGAACCACATTTTCACTTTAATATTCCATATTTGTAAACATCACTTAACAGTGACTTTGAAACATATTATGATGCTTTAATTAATGGTTACCATCTTTATTTAATAAGTGATTGTTTTTTAAAGCAACTCTTTGGTAAAAATAACTATAAGTTATTTTCCATAAGTGCTCTCTGTCATAAAAGTTGAGCCAGATAGCTCTTTCTAATAGAGAATTTAATATTTGTTCGTGGAGATATAAAATGTGACACCTGTAACACAAGTTGGACCGATAAATTTTTAAAAAGAGGTATAGCAAAGTGTATGCAAATTCAGAATCTTACTTGCCCATAGATTAATTTGCTCTAGTCTTGGATCAGTTTATTTTATGCTCCAAGGCCATGTTCATTCAAATGATTAATATAAGGGTCCACTTTACTTTCAGTGGTTCCTTTGACCTTGTATTACATTTCTTTAATTTCTGTATGTTTCTCCCCTCATATCCCTGGTGCCAGCTCTTATTGGTGTTGACTTTATTTTTCCATAAACATGAATATTCTGTTTTCCTTCCTCCCAGTCCATTGCAGATGCCCATTCCTTCTTAGAATATTTTCTTTAACCCTCAACTTTCTCACACTAATTACATCACTACCTCGTCTTTTCTGAAGGTAATTAACACATTCACAATCTTCAAATTTTTCACTTTCTTAATGCTGAGTGGTGAAAATTAAAAAAATGTTCTGAAGCTGGTGGCCGCAATCTTCCGTGGTTAAGCACAAGTGAAATGATATTTTCTAAAATGTCACCTTTTTCACAATACAGCTGAAAGTTGCAGACATATTCAGTATTTGCCTTGGACACCACTCTGACTAGCATTCTGTACTTTGTATTTTTATTCAGATTATAAACAGAATATATATTATATATTATATACATATACTTCATTTACATTGTATCATTACATCAATAATAAGTTCACTGGATTCACCTTCAACATCAGAAGTCTCTTAGCAAATATTTCTTCATTTTCCATAATTATGGTAAATTATTTTATTTACTTATTTATTTATTTTTGAGTCAGAGTCTTACTGTCACCCAAGCTGGAGTGAGTGGCACTCTCATGGCCACCGCTGCCTCAACTTGCTGGGCTCAGAAGATCCTTCTGCCTCAGCCTTCCAAGTAGCTAGAACCACAGGCATGCGCCACCACACCCAGCTAATTTTTTTGATTTATTGTAAAGACGAGATCTCTCCATGTTGTTCAGGCTGGTCTTGAACCTCTGAGCTGAGGCAATTCTCTTGCCTCCACCTCCCTAAGTGCTGGGATTATAGGCGTGAGCCACCGTGCCTGGCTGGTAAATTATTTTTAACATTGAAGTAGGAATGCCCTGAAATATCAAAATACAAGTATACAACACAGATTGCAACAATGACCAACTTGCAATTTTTACCAATGATGTAAATAAATAACAACATTGTGCAGTCAATATCAGATAATTATCTCAATTAACTTTCTCTCTCCTTGCCTCACTATTCATTTTCAAGCAAAATGTAATAGCACATACATATAACAACGTTGCAGCATTCAGAAACGGAATTTACAAAGACATAAATTCATATCAGCAGCAACCAGGAACAGAATTTGGAATGACGTACATTCATGCCAGCGATTGCGAATGAGTTAAGATGGTGCACTTCATCTACCTCTGGGGGCTATCATGACAATTAAAAGACTTAATACATGCAAGCACCTGGAATAGTGCCTGGCACACAGCACTATATTAATCTTAACCGTTATTATAATAGAAACTACAGGCATAAAGCTTTTATATGTAGCCATATATATTTATTTACATATTTATGAATGCATAGTACTTATTCTTTTCCTGATGTCTTTTGACCACCTACTCTCACAATCAGTTTTTCCTTCATTTTCCTTCCCCAGCCTCCTACAGAAAAAAAAGGAAATAGCCAATATTGTATTGCATAGCATGGTATAGTAACTAAACGCTCTGGCTATGGAGTTAACAGGATATACTGGCATTTTTACTTATTAAACAGTAATCTTTGGTGTGTTAT
Source organism: Tarsius wallacei (assembly GCA_963574415.1). Classification (NCBI taxonomy): domain Eukaryota; kingdom Metazoa; phylum Chordata; class Mammalia; order Primates; family Tarsiidae; genus Tarsius; species Tarsius wallacei. Next base: position 11,444 of record CAUYQG010269029.1, read on the forward strand.
ATTATAGCGTAGGCTTAATTTCTTCTTGTGTAGAATAAAAAATAATCGTGTATAATTTTTAGGGTTGCTGGGAGCATTACATGAGATGTTGTATCTAAAAGCTTTTATTATAATTCCTGGCACATATTTATGTCCTCAACTATTATTATCACCATTATTGTTATTATTTCTGCTACCAGCACACTACTATGTTCTAGCACAATGTTTGGCATCCTGTACATGTATAATAAGTATTTATTGAATTTAAACTGCTTGCCACGCTCAGCAGTGCATTCTACCCCAATAAATTCTCTGTGTCAAGGCAGACCTGCACACAACTTCAGGCTAGCCTGCCTGCCTGCCTGCCTGCCTGCCTGACTTCCTTCCTTCCTTCCTTCTTTCCTTCCTTCTTTCCTTCCCTCCTTCTGCCTTTCTTCTTTTAGAAATGATACCTCTAACATGTGAATTATTGTGCTCTGGCATATATGGTTTTCAAAGTGAGTAGGATAGTTTTGTGACCAGGAAACAGTTTGGCCAAATTTACTGATCTGTCAGAATGCATGCTCTAATTCTGAAAATTTTGAATAATGTGTTTTTATATACAATTGCATACTCATATTTCTGCATTTTTTTCTCCCAACTTCAAAAACCCTATTTTGAAGGAAAGAAGAAAGGAAGAGAGGAAGAAAGATGAAGAAGAAGGAAACAAACATTAACTGAATGTTTAAGATTAAAGTGTCAAGTTTTATACTAGTAGTGTATAATTTATATAGTATATAAATTATTCTTTACAATTACCCATTTCAACTTAAGTAATTTACTCAGGGTTACAGAGCTGTCACATAGCTGGTACTGAGTTTGAATCCAACTGTGTTTAAATCCAATACTCATGCCATTTCTACTATCTCATTGGCTTTCCAAATTTGTTGCAAGGAGATCTGAGGTCTTAGGAACTGTGACTGGGAGCTAGTGAGTAACCAAGCGGAGGACCAGTCTTCTCTTATCCCTATTTTAACCAGAGCAGTGTCACTTATATCTGTTTCATTTGTTGGAGCTCCACATAGGATTTTTTTGTACTGCATTTTATCTTTTTAATTTAATAGACATGAAATAATTGTACAGATTTATGGTGTACATAGTGATGCAAGCTTTAAAAAAATTCTATCACCACCAAAAAGTTTGAAAATTTCTGTGCTACACTATGCTGAAGCCTCTGAAAACACATCCTCAAACCATCACAGAGCTTAGTTTCTGAGGTTAATAATCAGGAAGGTGAAAAATCAAGGTGGCTGGCTAATTTGAAGTTTGGTCATTCTAAGTTCCAGCAAAATGTCATGGAGTCTCAGATTTCCAGGTATGAGCAGTGACAACTAGTTTGTTAGTTTTTTTTTTTTTTTCAGCTGAGGGATGAATTTCTCAACTAATGGAAAATTAATATGTACACAGAAAGATGAAGTTTAAAGTTACCCTTTTAATGTAAATTAGCTGCCACAGTGTGCATTTTTGCCAATGGACTTATCCGTAGAGCTTGGAGAAGCAGGAGACACACTCATCATGTGCCACAGTCTAGAAATGAAAAGCCCTTTTGATCTCTTATCTTCTTCATCAAATATATGTGACATTAGTCACAGGGTTGACATCTCTTTTATTCAGAGAGATAGCAGAGAGCTATAATAAAGGAAAAACTAGAGTCCAATGGGCCAAGTGACATTGGAAATGCCATGAATTCCTTTAAAGCAGTGTGTTTTTTAACTGCAGGATGTGCCCAAAGTGAGTTGTAATCAACACTAAAAAATGAAATGGAATAGAAGATAATATTTCATGAAAGCCTTTTCTCAGTTATATGTGTGTGAGAAAAAGAGAGACACAGAAAGATAAACATGGTCTCCGTGTAGTATGGACTTCTTTGGGTTACTGTCAAAAGGTTTGAACGCCGTTGCTTTCAAAGGTTTAGACCGTGGTTCTCTTATATGTAAGATGGGGATAATAACACAGCTCCTATTTACCTTACAGAATTAACATAGGTGTCTAATGAAATTACTTATGTGAGATGTTTTGGGAAACTTTAGTAAAGTGCTTCATAAATTTAAAGTCTTGCCAAAGTAAGGATGAATCATTTGTTTTAAGGATGAGTCATTTTCTGTGGCTTAGATTCACATAAATATGTTATTCTTGTAGAATAATGTATTTGGGGTCAGACTATTACATGAAATTCCTAAACAATTCAAAGTTAATCTCATTTTTTCTTTTTGCTATATCAAGATAGATAAGTAATTGACATTTCAAAAAACATTATTACTGTGATATACTTACAAAGAATTGAATTAATGCATTGATATTTTATTTATGGCTTCTGGGTCAGAAGAGAATAAAGTTGTGGGCTTGCCCTTCAGTTATTTCTACTTTTGTTTGGACTTTAATCTACATCAGTGTCTCAAATTACCAATTACTTTTCAGACAGCTGTACTTATACAAGATTTTACATTGCCAAGAGACATGTCTTAAAGCAAATATTTTCACCTCTTCTTATAGCCTGCCTTCTCTTTTCCTTCAAACAAACAAACAAGCAAACAAACAAGCAGATAGCCAGACAAACAAACACTCCTCAACCTATTTCAATGATTTTAATTACTCAAATCCCTTGGCCAAAAATACTGAAACTTTATTTTCTTCTGCTCTGTTATTAACTCCTTTAATCCAATTTGTTGCCAGACCTTGTTTTTTGTTTAAAATGTTCCCTGTATTATTAATTCTCTCTGATACCACCCTAGTCCTCAATGTAATCACTTAATTGCCAGATGATTTGAAAAGATTCTTTATCTCCCGGCACTTTATTCTTGCCTATTTTCTTTAAAGAAATTTTTTTTCAGTAGTTAGTAGCTACATAAAATGTATATATGATTTTATTGTTTGTTCTGGATAATAAAACATCATAAATATATCCTGTGCTTCCAAGCATTGTCTTAAAAATGTTTTTGTTTAAAAAGATTATTTTACTTTTTCACAGGACTCACAAAGGCTCTCACATTAATTTCAGAATTTTTCATGGCTATCAATGTTTTTTATAATATAAATCTATTATACTATTCATTCATTCATTTATCCAAACATTTTTAATTTCTATGTTTGCTAGGTATCTTATTATGTACTATGAATATTAATTAAGTTGAACACTAGAGAGCCTCCACCATTTAGAAATGTATATTCTAATGGCAAAGACAGAAAACAGACATATGATCAGTTTTACGACAAATGAATAGTATGTTATAATGTTAAAGAAAAGGAATAATTACCAAATCTAATTTGTCTCTATTTCCAATTCTCAGTCTTTCACTTCAGCCAAACAAGTCTTCAATGAAAATTAGTCACACTTTTCACTATACCTGAAAAATATATGTGATGCTTGACTTATTTTTCAATTTAAATACTACTGAGCCTTAAAAACTCAGCTTGTTCTATATTTACTCTAAAACCTTTCTTCATTTCAACCTAAACAAGTGTCTTCTTACACTTAAAAAATTTTTAGTATCTAGTTGTATTCGTTTTATGTAAGTTTTATCTCCACAACTAAATTACATTTTTTTTTTGAGGGCTGTTTCTATGTTTCATCAGGTTCAGTGTTAGGAACCTAACTTGTGTTTATCTTCTCTAAGAAAACCAACCAATAGACAACACATAGTTTAAAGAAAGTGAAAAATTTCAAAAGCATAAGCCTTAGCTAAATCACCTCATTTCAAGAGACTTATTTGCAAAACCTACTCTTGTATATTCAGTCACTGTGCGAAAAATTATAATATGCTTTTATTCAGGGAGAACAAAACAGTTTAGTTTGTATAATTCCTCTTATCATAAAACACCACATTTATCTAATATAGTTATCTAAAATAGTTAAGTGAGGAATTGATGGAATAATTTATACCCAGCTTTTTTGGTCTCTTGCACTATACAGTGAGTTTTGCATGGTAGGTTTTTTTTTTTTTTTTTTCAGTCATCTGGCTAGGTTAGAATGTCTACATGAATTTCCATTTGTAGAGGCAAGGATCCTAGTTAATTCTGTTTTATTTCTTGATGCATCCTTGTACCCCGGGTTCATCATATAGTACATTTACATGCACGGAGACACTGTGTTCATTTGTTATTAAAGGATCTTTGTTATTTGCAAGATTTTTCCTTCTTTTCTTCAGAGATCTGGCTGTTGAAATGGTAGATTCTGTAGGCTGATTAACTAGGTTGTCTCTGAGAAGGCTGTCTGGAAAGATGTCTGTCTTTCATGGGAGAAGGCCTGTGCTAACTTCGGGGAAATATTCAGATTTCTAAATGTCCAAGATTTTCCATTTTTCTTCTTTATTCAGTCTCACTCAGCTACAAACTGCAGAATAACACACTAATCAAGATTAATTATCCCTAAGCTGCAGTGATAGAATTCTTAAAGTTTCTATTAAAGAAATCCCAAATAAAAAGCGTTATAAATATTTTCTACCTATGCAAATTTTATAGTTCCTAAACATTCTCTCAGGTAACCATTAAATAAATCCACAACAACAAGGGGGTGGAGGGAGGGGAAGAAAATGGAAGAATAGCACGGGAAGTGGTCAATTTTGAGAACTGCTACATTTATCATTAACGAGAGATTGTGTTGGCCATTTTAATGCATTAGTCATTTAACCAACACAAAAGCAGCATGACGTAAGCATTATCCCCTATTTTATCAATAAAGGAACTGAAACCCAGCGAGGTTAAGAAAAAGAAAAAAAAAAAAAAGGTTAAGGTTGCCCAAGTTAACAGAGCAGAGCCAGGAATAAACTTCACTCTCAGGTCTCCAGAGCCCAAGCTCTTAAAGGTAATACAGTACTTCCTTTGATAAGATCGTTACTCACATTTAGATAGGAAATCTGTGATTGCTATATCCTAATAAGTTTATAAATAATGGTTTACCTGTGGTCCAGCCAAGACGCCGCTGAGGATCCAGGCCAGGCCAATCATGGACTGTCTGAACTTGCTGTTGTTTTTCACAGCTAGGGGCTTCGTGATAGCTAGGGAGCGGTCCAGGCTGATCACCACCGTCATGAAGGCTGGGGCGTACATGGAGAAAAGCTTCAGATAACTCAGGACTTTGCAGAGGAACTCTCCAGCATACCATTGGACTGTGATGTTCCACATTCCATCCAGTGGCATGACAATCAGAGTCTCCAGCAGGTTGGCTAAGGTCAGGTGTTTCAAAAGCACCTTCATTCTTGAGAGCTTTTTTCCTTTCTCCTTCTTCTGCGTCCACTTCTGAAGTTTCAGTAAGAAAGAAGCATTAAAGATTGTGGAGAGTAAAAAAAGGAAGAACGTCACCATCACTCGGATCTTCCCAGAAAAGGTCAGAGTGGGGAGGTTGCCCTGCATCAGCGGGATGCTGCCGTTGATGGCTGGGCAGTGATTTTGGTTCTGTTCGGGAGAGGCCTTGTTTGTCATATTTCCCCCGATGAGAGAGCTTCAAGACTTGTTTCAGGTATTTCTGATGTTTTATTGTCATCGAACCCAACGTCCTGTTTTATTTCTGTCTTCTTTAGATGAAAACGTCACAGGTTTAGATTTATGTCAAGTTTTGTCCCTGAGATGTTTAATGAGAAAGATCAAGGTGAACTTGTTTTGTGTATTTGTGATCCAGCAGAGTGCGAAAACAGAGTAAGCCACACGCCTTCTGAGGGCCACATGTAACTGGACCACCTCAGCAGATGGCCTGGTTTTCACAACATTCTTCCTAAGGAAGAAAGGATGCACGAAGCCTATTTTTGAATTTAAAAGTAACTCATGATATTATTAAAATAACTGTAATGAAGAGATTTTCTAAAAACCATTTAGTGTTTGTTCAACAGACACATGTAGAATGAAAATGATGAAAAATACTAAAAATAACTCGATTCCATTAAAGTCTGTTTTTAAAGAAATTAATACACTTCTCAAAAACATTTTTAATTTTCTTTTTCAAAAACATTGTTAAGCACTCAAACACTAGATAAGTATGTTAATATAAAACTATCCTACAACAAATTAATACCTTAACAATTAGAATCAATTTGATCTAATACACATTGAGCTGCATTCAAATTTATCAGTCTTAATGGCCGGATTATCCATGCTTAAATTAGAGTAAAAATGATACTTTTCTTATTATTGCCTTGATTTTATAATTGTGTAATATTGTACTTGCTATTATTACACATTATTGCATAGAGGAACTAGATATTAGAGATAATACTGTATAAATGCCATAACTGCATTCAGATATGTTTATATATAGTATGTATATGTAATACATAGTATATACATATATGAATATTTATGTCTTTTATATGTTATCTAGTCATTTCCCAATGGGACCACTTAGAAACTTTTTCTATGTTGTTGCTTTAACTTTCATAGTGAGTGCTTGTTGACACAACTTGGTTTGTCTTATGTCATCTAGTTTGCTTCTATGGAAGCCAAAGCAGGAAAAATGTAAAGAATAAAAGTAACTATTTTGACTTAGATGGTCCCTTCTCATTGGCTCATTTACTGTATTAGTCTATTCTGTCTTGTATTTATTTATTTAACAAATAGTTACTAAATATCTACTATGTATTCTCTCATAGCCTTTGCTTAGTGATAAGAAATGAACACATCATTCAGCCCTTTAAGGAGCTTATTTGTGTTGCATATATCTTACCTGTCTCCTCGTCTTCCCTCTGTACTGCCTGTTTCCTGAATCTTGAGCAACTTAGGCCACTTGCTTACCTGGACTCGCGTATGGCTTTCACTATGTGGCCTGAATTACTGACTTCTCTTGCTACTTCCAGACTCAGACTATTTATGATGGAGGTTCCCCTGAAAATGGAATTTATTTATAAAAAAGTGTGTACTTATTTTTACATGGTTAAACTTCAGTCAC
>CAUYQG010269044.1:0-14236 GCA_963574415.1 Tarsius wallacei
CTATTGCACTCCAGCTTGGGAGACAGAGTGAGATTCCAACTCAAACAATAAAATAAAATTCTTCTGTGAGTCTGCCTTGTAGGATCTACTGCTAGGTGAAAGAGTTTCTGCTTACTTCCTAACTAGAGACTTCTTCTGACTTGAAATAGGGAAAGGAAGGCAGGGCAAGGGTAGGCTGCTTTCTCTAGGACAGGGATGATATAGAAAGGGGCACCTTCATTCTAAAGCAACATGTTTTGTGAGTTGCATTCTCAGTTCAATACCAGCCATTACAAGGGGAAAGAAAGACACATAGCCACCGTGCATGGTTGTGGTAAGTCGCACCCAGACAGAAATGGCCAAATGTGAAAAAAAAAAATAGGTGTGTTAAGATGGAGGAAATATGATATTTACTTAGAAATGAAAATCGATTGCCTTTAACTTATGATAAGATAATTACGTTCCTCTGAGTCATTGTCATGCATTTGTGTTCATAAACCTCCCTCATTAAGTAGTAAGGGTATGCATTTTATCTTAATTCATTTTTTATAGGACTGTGAATTCCTGCATTTATCTGCCTTTGTTTTCCTGTGTAGACATAAGACTGCCTGGCCTCCCAGAGGTGAGATAACTTATTATCTAGCAACTATTTCCCTGGAGTCCAACCTAGGGCTGAAGTGGGCTTTAATTTCTCTTCTTAGTGCCTGACAGTATAACTTTGGGTGGTTTGCTTTATATCTGTCTGCCTCTGTTTTCTAGTCTTCATGAAGTTAATATATTACATCTCCCATAGGGCTATTGAAAGGATTAAATGAGACACTGCTATACTACTTCTGGGAAGGAAGAGCTGGCCTATACACAGTCTTAGCCCTGTCTCCTTACTGTCTCAGCAACCAAAAGTGACCATGTAAGCATGAATTGGTGTTGGGGTGATGGTTTGATCTCCTCAGAAGGGGTAGGAGAAATTTCTGGAGAATGAGGCAGATGGAGACTTTGAGATCAAATTGCCCGGGTTCAAATCTTTGCTTGACAACTCACTTGCTGCATGATCTTGAATATGTAATCTTGCAACTCTTTTTTTTTTTTTCTGAATTGGAATCTCACCCTGTTGCACAGGCTGGAGTACAGTGGCACACTCACGGCCACCGCAGCCTCGACCTGCTGGGCTCAGGTAATCCTTCCGCCTCAGCCTTCCAAGTAGCTGGAACTACAGGCACGTGCCACCACGCCTGGCTAATTTTTTGATTTATTTTAGAGATGAAGTCTCACCAAGTTGCCCAGGCTGGTCTTGAACCTGTGGGTTCAGGCAATTCTTTCACCTCGGCCTCCCAAAGTGCTGGGATTATAGGTGTGAGCCACGGCACCTGGCCTCTTACAACTCTTTGAGACTCAGTTTCTTCATCTGCAAAATGGGGCTAATAATATCTACCTCACAGAGGGGTTGTGAGGACTCAATGAGAATATCAAATGTGTGTATACAATTTAGTACAGTAAATAACAGCTCTGATTATTATTGTTTTGAGTTGGAGTCTCACTATGTTGCCCAGGCTGGAGTGCTCATGACTCATCAAAGCTTCGACCTGCTGGGCTCAGGCGATCCTTTTGCCTCAACCTTCCAAGTAGCTGGAACAGGCATGTGCCATCATGCCTGGTTGATTTTTTGGCTTATTGTAGAGATGAGGTCTCGCCGTGTTGCTCAGGCTAGTCTCGAACCCCTGAACTCAGGCAATCCTCTCACCTCTGCCTCCCAAAGTGCTGGGATTATAGGTGTGAGCCACTGCGCCTGGCCAATTTTTTGATATTTTGTAGAGACAGGTCTCAGTGTGTTGCCTAGGCTGACCTCAAGCTCTTGGGTCCAAGCAGTCCTTTTGCCTCAGCCCTCCAAAGTGTGGGAAACGAGCGTGAGCCACCATGTCTGGCCTGATTATTATTATTTTCAACTAAAAATACATGCCAGGCCTCATACTAGACATTTTATGTATATTAGTGCTGATGGCTTCCCGTCGGGTAGATGTGATTTGCTACATTTGGCAGATGTAGAAACAGAGTCTTGGAGAGGCTAGGAACCTCTTCTTGGCAGGTGCTGGATGTGTGAGTAGGCTCTGAGTCTCCTGATCAGCACTCCTTCCTCTTTGCTGCTTTCCAGAATCCACAGGGAAGAATCCAGCTCTCTTTGTGACTGAATGTGGTGCACTCTCTTTCGTTGTCAAGCTGGTGTCGAAGGAGCCTTCTAAAGTGCCTCACTGAAAGTGTCCTCCTGCCTCAAAGACTCTGGAGATTCTTAGGGTTGTCTTTGATGGTCACTGATATTGACAGAGCCCCAAATACCGGAGTCTAGCCCACCTCCTGCAGCCCTGCCAGCTACTTCATTCTTCCAGTTAGCCACTGACATCTCCAACCCAGAGCTGCTGTTGGGCCCGGAAGCTCCCCTGCAGCTGACATCAGCAGATTACCCCTGAAAGCTCCATTTACCTCTTCTGGGTCTGTTCTGTGGGGTATTTCCGGGCTAAGATGTCACCCAGTGTTGCCAATCTCTCCTCCAGATGCATCTGAAAAAGTCCACTACCCCCTCCCCTTTTTTGGTCAGGTTCTCACTCTGTTGCCCAGGATGGAGTGCAGTGGCATGATCACAGCTCTCTGCAGCCTTGACCTACTGGGCACAGGTGATCCTTCTGCCTCAGTTTCCCAAATAGCTGGGACTACAGACATGTGCCACCATGCCTGGCTAATTTTTTGATTTACTGTAGAGACAATGTCTTGCAAAGTTGCCCTATTCTCAAACCCCTGGGCTCAGGCAATCCTCTCGCCTCTGCATCCCAAAGTGCTGGGATTACAGGCATGAGCCACCACACCTGGCCTTAGCTGAGCTTTCTGACCTAGACTAATTCCAGACGGAACCCAGAGACTGCTCAAAGGCCACCTTTGGAGATGGAAGGCAATGGTTGCAGCTCTTATTTTGGTCAATGAAGACCCAGCAAGGGCCTAATGACTCATACTTGTTCATGGAAAAGAATTCCCAAATGATCACAGCCTAATTTCTGTGGCCCACATAAGGTATTCAGGGAAAACGCGCCTGACTCCCGCCTCTGACAGGAGAATTATGTACAGATTTGCTCTTTTGTAGACTTTTAGGGAATGCTTGTCTTTCTAGAGGGAGAGAGGAAGAATGTGCCACCCGGGTTGGAGGAATCGACTATACCAGCATGTCAGCAGGGAATTGATGGAGAGGGAGGGAAATGATACCTGGATATTTCCCTGGTTGAATAAGGATGATTATTCTCCCCAAGAGACTGAAGAATGACTCAGAGCTACAGGGGCTTGTCAAAGGTCACACACAAAGAAGTGGCAGAGGGACTGTTCCATCACTCCTGGTCCTATTTCAGTGCTTTTAACACACCTTTTCCCACCCATTCCCTTGGCACATGCTTGTCTCTCTGCTTGAGGTTTCTCCCATTCTGGGCATGCTTCTACATTCTTTATTTTTTGAGTCGGAGTCTCACTCCATTGCCCAGGCTGAAGTGCAGTGGCACACTCACGGCCACCCCAGCATCGACCTGCTGGGCTCTGGCGATCCTTCTGCCTCAGCCTTCCAAGTAGCTGGAACTAGAGGCACACGCTACCATGCCGGGCTAATTTTTTGATTTATTGTAGAGACAAGGTCTCGCCAAGTTGTCCAGGTGGGTCTTGAACCCATGGGCTCAGGAAATTCACTTGCCTTGGCCTCCCAAAGTGCTGGGATTACAGGCTGAGCTTCTACATTCCAAAGATTCCTTTCATTTCCCTTCTTTTTCTTTCTTTTTTTGAGTCAGCATCTCACTCTGTCGCCCAGGCTGGAGTGCAGTAGCGTGGTCACAGCTCACCACAGCCTCAGTCTCCTGGGCTTAAGTAATCCTCCCATCTCAGTCTCCTGAGTAGCTGGGACTGCAGGTGTGAGCCATCATGCCTGGCTTATTTTATTTTATTTTTTTGTAGAGATGAGTTCTCGCTATGCTGCCCAGGCTGGATTTAAACACCTAGCCTTAAGCAATCCTCTCCCTTCGACCTCCCAAAGTGCTGGTATTACAGGTGTGAGCCACCACCCCATGCCTTCACCTTGCTTCTTAATGCTTCTGTAAGCCAGCTACAGAAGACTCTCATTTGAATGGCACAGCCTGGCCTCCTGGGAGGAGCTAATCTGACTTCCCTCCTGTTCCAACTTTATCTACTTAGGCTTTACGCTCCAGGGATGCCTCCAAGTATGCTGGGGGCTGCAGGAACTGCCGTTTTTCCATCCGGATGACTGGGCAGGCATGCCATCCTCTCAAAGTCACCACTTTCAGTAGCACTTGACTTTCCTCTTTATAGAGGGAGAACAAAGATCGAAATGCCTTGTCCCCAGACAAAAACAGACACAGCACTTTAATGATTAACGCCGTAACATTGTTATTGACTTACGCAGGTCTCCTGCCGTCAACAGGGCAGCAGCAACCCTGTGGCCTCTTGCTCTAAACCCTGGGTGAAGGATAATTTAATAAAGATTCAGTGCTTCCCTGTGAAAGTCCCAGCTCATACTTTCTTCCGCCATGGAGGGTCTGCCTGACATGTTCTGGGCAGGTCTGAAACGCTCCACCGTTACCCACTGTGCATGAAACCTTTTTACCTGTGCCCAGGTAAAAAGCACTCTGCTGGGCACTTGCCATTTATTATCTCATTTTTATTCTCTCAACTACACAGCTGCACCTCTCTCCGTTTTACAGGCAGGGAAGCAGAATCTCAGCTTTAATCTCTCATCCCCACCTGCTATATCAAGGAACCACAAATACCTAAAGAAACATCTGAATGTAAAATATGCTGCCACAGAGTCAGCAGTTCAATCACTTCTTTGTCTCTTCTTTTGGGACTATTTTTCTTTCATTTTAATTTTTCATGTAGAATCTTGCTATGTCTTCATTCCCTCATCCCTCCACCCTACCCTGTTATCTTCAGTGGATGCAGGGGGACTTAAATTTATTCCAGCATCATACACTCTTCAGTCTTTCATTCTAGTGCTCTAGTATTCATTCAGTCATTTCCAGGCTCATTTACCATGCTCCTCCCATGCCCAGCACCAGGCTCCATGCCACATACTATGGATATGAAGGTGGTTATGGTCCGGGTCTTCAAAGTCCTCATAATCTAGTGGGGAAGAAAAATATATAAGCAAGAAGTTTCTAGTTAACATGGGAGAGCTCCCATAGAGGGATTTACACTGTGTTGCAAGGATACAGGGAGTAAAAACCAACTTGGAGAAATCACAGAGGACTGCTCAGAGAAAGTGTCGTGAGAGTCGGGAACTGAAGCACAAATAGGAGTCTATGACTTTCTCATTAATTCCTAGACAGACCATGCTAGTGGTGTCGGCCCACCTGTTTCCAGTCTCCTGCATTTAAGCAGGCTAGAGATTGACCTCGGGCCTCAGGAAAGCTGATTCTTAGGTAGGTTGGTGACTACCGATTAGTGGCCTGACTTGAAAAGATGAGCTTAACTGAACAGATTTTCTTTTTTAAAGAAGTTAGACTTGGGGACGTAGGGATGTATCTAGTTAAACTGGTGCTGGTGCAGCACTTGCAACAGGAATGGTTGAGTTTGGGAGGCCACAATGATTGTGTGCCAGTGAGGGTACAGGGCCACTAAAGCAACAAGTAACAGAAGAAACAGGGAGGAAAGGGAGATTGGGATAGACAGGCAGCAAGAAGGTGAGGTGTCACACGGATGGGAATCCAGTGGCTTGTAAGAGAGAAAAGAACGAGAGAGTTAGAGAGCTAGAGGTGCCTGGGGTGGCAAAGTCTTTCCAGACCCCAGAGTGCCCTCTACTTCCCTCTGTCTCCTGGAATGTACACTGTGCGTCTTGCCTTTAAAACTGAACTTGAATGAGAATTGGTTCTTAAAATCCAGGGTCTCGGCCATAGCAACATTTTATTCCATTTCTTTTAGGTAGAGACAGGATCTTGCTATGTTGCCCAGGTTGTTCTTGAACTCCTGGGCTTAAGCAATCTTCTCGCCTCAGCCTGCTAAAGTGTTGGGTTGCAGGTGTGAGCCACCGTGCCCAGCCCCAAAAATGTTTTGAGGCAGAGCAGAGCTCCGAGTTGGGTAAGGGGAAGAGGTCATGGTAGAACATTCTAGAAAGAGCCAGCATCAGCTCTGAGGAGGCGGGAGGTTCAGTCTGGCTGGGCTTAGAGTCAGCGGTGGGGCTTTGAGAAGAGTCCTTCGTCTTCGTGATTTATGGAAGTGAAATCTCAGCAACAACGAGTATGTCCTACTAGTACCAATTAGTAGATCAGGATGCACAAGACTGGCCTTTGCCAGGAATGAACCCATTCATTTCCCCTTTGTTGGCCTTGCTTTTAGATCATTCTCATCTGAGGCATTTTATCTCAATGTTGAACTTTTGGCAGTGGCTAAGCTAGAGGAAATGTTTTTTATTTTTTATTTTTTAATTTGTTATAAGCCTCCACCTTTTTATAGTTCCCTGTTGGCAATACTTTCTGTTATCAGGAGCTGAGAGATTTCGTAGCTCTCATTTGTCATTGAACTGGAGTGTTTTCCTGTCCTGCCTCTTCTCAGTGGTGTTGACCTTGGAAAAGTGACTCAAGTCTCTTTGAGTCTCATTTTCTTTACCTATAAAATGGGAGTAATTCTATTTACCCAGCAGAACTCTAGTGTGGTGCTTTTCCAACTTTCTGTGGGGAAGCACTGGGGTTTTAAAAAAAATGCATTCATTTATCCTAATTTTGTATTTTTCAGTCCATCATCGACCAATTCCACCCTGCTGCATGGGCCATATGCAGCCTGAGTTCAACAACACCCAGATGGGCTAAGATAGAACCTGTTTCATGAGACAGGTATGCTAAACACATGCTTTAATGTCACAGCAATGTCAAAGCATTAGAACGATTTCTTTTTCTTTTTTTTTAGGTCCTCAGATTTTGCTTTATAGAGTAGGATAGAAAATATAAAGGCCTTCATATTTTCTCTCACATTTTACAAATACAAATTTGATTAAAGTTTTAAGAACTTTATATATATAATATTTTAAATATTTAAATATTATATATAATATTTAAAACATACATATATATTTTGAGTTGGGGTCTCAGTCTGTCGCCTAGGCTGAAATACAATGGCACGATCACTGCTCAGCCTTGACCTCCTAGATTCAGGCGATCCTTCTGCCTCAGCCTCTGGAGTAACTGGGTCTATAGGTGTGCCACCATGCCTGGCTAAATTTTTGACTATTTTGTTGCCTAGGCTGGTCTTGAACTCCTGGGCCCAAGCAATCTTCTTGTCTTAGCTTCTCAAAGTGCTGGAATTACAGGTGTGAGCCTCCACACTCAGCCTATTAGAACAATTTCTAAGCCCTCACTTTTTTTTTCTGTGTCTATTGTGAACTGGAAACAAGTAGTTTGCAGGCCAGCATCGGTCCATGGATCACACTTTAAGTGATGCTGCTTTAAAAGCTTTATGAAATCAAATCATGGCAACCTATGGGACAGGGCTTTGGGAACAAGAGTGTGTTTACACGTAACTTGTTCATGTGACTGTGTTTATAGGGTCATAACAGTAATGGCATAATGCAATGTCATATTTCCTGGATGTTTTTAACTCTTTCTTTGGCTTTTCTTATGCTGACTTAATGTCTTCTGGTGTGTCCCTTTCTCACTCCTTGTGACTTGATGCTCTGTTCTGTCCTAGAAGAGAATATGTCTGCATACAAAGGCTGCAGGTTTTAGTCAGGTTTGAGCTAGAGTCCTGGCTCTGCTTTCTAGCTGTGGCATGTTGGGCAAATTGTTTGATCACGCCTCAGCTTCCTCATTTTATAACAGAGTGCCGATAATACCTCGCTGGCGGTCGTTGTGAGAATTCAATGATCTTAGGTGTAAAACTATGCCTGGTGTCTAGTAGGCACCCAATAAAGCACCTCCCTTTGCTCTTGTACTCTGACATTTTTTTTCCCTCTTGGGAAATATGGAAGCCTTCAGAAGGGACACAGGCGGGCAAATAGACCATGGGGACAGCAGCTTCATAGATCACGATGTCAGCACTGCCCACACACTTTGCTGAGGTCTCCAAAGGACCCAGAATCAAACACCATGGGTGCCCTGAGTGCTGAAGCCCTTCCCTTTAATAGCCTTTCTGCTGGAAAGGACCCTTGGAACCGATACGGCCATAGAATCCTGCAAGGTCCTTACAGCTTGGGAGCTTGGGGTCTGTTCCCTAGGCTTCAGCACAGTGACGCCTTTGCACATATGCTATCAATTGCCCGCCCTTTGCTTACTCCCTTCGTCTCTGTGGACAGAGCCCAGGTTTGGTAGTGGAAGATGTCTCTGTCTTCAGCTCAGGGCTGAATCCTGACTAGTTTGACCAGTCATGGTAATTCTATTTTCCTCTATCAGTAAGGAATCTGGGGGTAGCTGTGTCACCCAGTATAGCCTAAGAGATGTGAAGGAACAGTTGATGAGAGGCATCTGGAAAAGGTTTCTCCTACTCTTCAAAAGAAGAAACTAAAAGATTCAGACTTCTGTGTCTGGATGTTTTCTTTTCTTTTGGAGTTAGAGTCTCACTGTGTTGCCTAGGCTGTAGTGCAGTGGCATGCTCACGGTCACCTCAGCCTCAACTTGCCAGGTTCAGGCAATTCTTCTGCTTCAGCATTCCCAGTAGCTGGAACTACAGGCATGCGCCACCATGCCCAGTTAATTTTTTGATTTATTGTAGAGACGAGGTCTTGCCAAGTTGCCCAGGCTGGTCTTGAACCTCTGGACTCAGACAGCCCTCTCACCTCTGCCTCCCAAAGTGCTGAGATGACAGGCATGAGCCACCATGCCTGGCCTTGGATATTTTTCCAAGATGTGGCCAGCTGTGATGCCTGGAACTGTGGCAGCCTTTTTGTGACCATGAGGGGAGCCAGTCTGAAAATAAATTTGTTATGTTGAGACATGGAAAAACTTGGAGCCTAGATGAAGTTGTTGAATCAACCTCGAAGTCCCTCCTCTGGCCTTCATCGTACATAAATTGGGCAAAATGAACTTGGGATCATAGTGCTAGCACTCTGTATCAAAATCCTCAGATACGATATGAAGAAATGGGTTTTCTGATACTCAGTGATTTATCACAGAAACAAAGATCTGAGTACTGCATGTATTCACTCATAAGCGGATCCTGAACATTTATCATAATACTATAAGAAAGGGACTGGCGCTAGTGACACACTGCTGAGGGGCACATAACATCAGTAAGGGTAACCATGCTTTACCTGTGTGATGACCACTTATGTACCTAATCCCGAATTGTACCCCACATCTTTAAAATAAAAAATAGAGGAAAACAAAAAAAAAAAGAAATGGCTTTTTTGGTATTCTGCAGTGCTGAAGGTAGAGTGATGTTTGAGGATTTCTGGACACAGACTCTGCTTTCTTCCTGCAGGTAAGGGAATAGACTCACTCATGAAGTGCTTAAACACGTCCTTAAACAGAAGCCTTAGGATGGGTGTGATGTCTCTCATGCCTGTAATCCCAGCACTTTGGGAGGCTGAGATGGAAGGATTACTTGAGCCCAGGAGTTCAAGACCAGCCTGGGCAACTATAGACCTCGTCTCCATAGAAATTTAAAAAAGAATTATTTGGGCATGGTGATGCTCACCTGTAGTCCCAGCTCCTTGAGAGGCTGAGGTAAAAGGATCGCCTGAGACCAGGAGGCTGAGCTGCAGTGAGCCATGATGGTGCAGCTTACATGACAGAGTGAGACCCCTGATTAAAAACAAAAACAAAAGCAAAAACAAAAAGAAGCCCAGAAGCTTTAGATGCTAGGGTAAATTCTAGCCTAGTAACATGAGCCATGAGTAAGAAAGGATAGTGACATAGCCCTCTGAATCCCAAAAGCAGCTAGGAAAAAGCCTCCACCAGACACATGCCCTGATCTACACCCACCTCATAAGTTCATTCTGAGTCCGATAAGATTCTCTACCTTTGGATAATTAAAATGGGGACTTACTATAAGTACATATGTGTAGGAATGTGGGTGTAGGTGGGAGGAGCCTCTTCTATAACTTATGTGAGACTCCTTTACTTGCTGTATTTGAGGTAATAAATTTCCTAATTCCTTTTTTAAAATTGAGTTGGATTTCACTCTGTCCCTAGCCTAGAGTGTAAAGATACCATGAGGGCTCACCACAGCCTCGACCTCCTGGGCTCAGGCAAACCTTCTGCCTAAGCTGCCCAAGTAACTGGGACTACAGGTGCATGCCATCACACCCGGTCAAGTTTAAATTTTTTTTTTTGTGGAGATGAGATCTTGCTATGTTGCCCAGGTTGGTCTCATACTCCTGGGTTCAAGCAGTCCTTTCACCTAGACCTTCCCAAGTACTGAGATTAAAGGTACCACGCCTGGCAAATTTCCCATTTCTTTAAGGCACTTATACTAGGGTGGCTTATTCTTTGCTGTTGAAAGTACTCTGATTGACATATCTACTACTATGAGTGCTTGGTCAGTGGGTACAGGGGTTGGGGACGTGAAAAAGTATGTGTTTTCTAACTTGGGCTTTAAGTTTTCGTAGTGAATCTGAGAGATAGCCAGGCTCATGTTTGAAATAATCCAGTAACTGCTCATTCATACATCCGTTAATTCACCTGAATATGTTGAATGCCTCCCATGTGCCAGCCACTGTGTCTGGCACTGGGAATTCAGTGGAGAAGAGGGTCTGCCTTGGGGAAGTTGTTCTAATTGACAGACACTGGTGGCTCGACATGCTAAACCCTTTTCTAGAATTCTCAGTATCTCGGTTCCACTGTGTTGTCCAGGCCATGATTCTGGCTCACTGCAGCCTTGAATTCCTGGGTTCAAGCGATCCTTCTGTCTTACCCTCCCCCATAGCTAGAACTGCAGATGAGCACCACCATGCCTGGCTAATTTTTTAATTTTCATTTTTGTAGAGATGAGGTCTCTCCATGTTGCCCAGACTGGTCTTGAACTCTCGGGCTCAAGCAGTTCCCCTGCCTCAGCCTCACAAAGTGCTGGGATTACAGGCATGCGCCACTGCACCTGGCCCATTCAGCTTTATGATCTACCCTAGTGACAGTGGTGGCAATTTTCAATCCTTCTGTGTGAGTCCCAATGTCCTTCTGCGGGCTCTTGAGTCCTTATCTTATCCAAAGCATTGTAGAAGGGAACAAATCAGTCTAATCTTCAGGACAATGTCTTTGTAGGTGGCCAGGGGTATGATATCAGGCACCGAAGGCCTTGAGCTTGTGATCTCTGAGGAGAAATGAACATGTGACTTTGGGGAATAGATCTGTTTTTATATAATAAACTATCGACTCGCATCTCTGTGATATCAGTGAGTCCCAGGACCCGGGCCTTTGTTTCCACCTCTCTGAACTTGTGTTTTTACTTCTCAGAGGAAAGCCCCAATTAGAATCTGGCTTCCCCATTCCCTCTCCTGTATGTTGAGACGCAAAAGAGAGTGGCTGAACCAGGAGGGAGAGAGAAGGTTGGGAAACGGGGGGTGGAGATTTTGGCAAAGTGTAGACATGTTGGTCATTTTTTCTTTTTTTTCTTTTTTGAGTCGGGGTCTCATTCTTTCGCCCTGGCTGGAATACAGTGGCACAATCAGGGCTTACTGCAACCTTGACCTCCTGGGTTCAGATGATCCTCCCACCTCAGCCTCCCGAGTAGTTGGGACTCCAGGTACATGCCACCACACTCAGCTGATTTTTTGGAGAGACAAGGTCTTGCTATGTTGCCTAGGTGGGTCTCAAACTCCTGGCCGCAAGCAATCCTCTCGCCTCAGCCTCCCCAAGCACTGGTATTACAGACATGAGCCACCATAGCTGGCCCATTTTTCCTTTCTTTAAGCTTGGGTGAAGAAACCACCTAAACACCAGTTGGATGGTGTGTAGGTGCCACTGCCAGACACAGTGTATAGCTGGGCTGGCTGCCTGTACCCTTGACAGTTGCTCCTTCCTTCTTGGTACATTTTACTAGGATTGTTTCTTCCACATCATAAACAGTTTATTATGTTTCCATTCAATGTAACACAGGTTTATTGAGCTGGGCCGAGCAATCGGTACAAGGGGCACTGGGATGAATCAGACACTAGTCCTTGTGGGACACGTGCACGAGTGGGGGAGACGGACATCTTGACAACTCTGAAAACTCGACATCTAAGTTTTCCCTCAGCGAGACACACAGGGGCTCAGGGGGCACAGAGATGGGGCTCCTGGTCAACCATGAAAGGTTGTAATGACTTGTGGGGACAGTTAGCTCAGTGTGACTAGAGCATAGGGTTGGCCTTAGTCCAAGCTGCGCTAGCAAATGGTAATAGACCATAGACTAGGTGACTAAGAACAGCAGAGATGTGTTTCTCACACTTCTGGAGGCTGGAGGTGTGTTAGCATGGTGGAGTTATGGTGAAAGCCCTGTCCAACTTCTTTTTTTTTTGAGTTGGAGTCTTACTCTGTCGCCCAGACTGGAGTGCAGTGGCTTCTCCCAGCTACCGCAGCCTCGACCTGCTGGGCTCTGGCGGTCCTTCTGCCTCAGCCTTCCAAGTAGACAGAACTACAAGTGCACGCTACCACGCCTGGCTAATTTTTGATTTATTGTAGAGACGAGGTCTCGCCAAGTTGTCCAGGTGGGTCTCAAACCCACGGGCTCAGACAATCCACTCGCCTCAGCCTCCCAAAGTGCTGGGATTACAGGCTGAGTCACCGAGCCTGGCCCTTTTTTTTTTTTTTTTTTTTTTAAAGTCAGAGTCTAACGCTGTTGCCCAGGCTGGAGTGCAATGGCATGCTCCCAGTCACCACCAGCACGACCTGCTGGGCTCAGGCGATTCTTCTGCCTCAACCTTCTAAGTAGCTGTAACTATAGATGTGTGCCACCATGCCTGGCTAATTTTTTATTGTAGAGACAAGGTCTTGCCAAGTTGCCCAAGCTGGTCTCAAATCCCTGAGCTCAGGCAATCCTCTCGCCTCGGATTCTCAAAGTGTTGGGATTACAGGCGTGAACCCCAGCATGCCTGTGTTTTAGACTGTGGATTCCTCATTGTATCCTCGTGTGGTGAAGAGAGGGTGGCAGAGAGTTCTCTGGTGTTGTTTTTTATAAGAGCATGTCTTAGACTGATCAGAATGCTATAACAACATACTGTAAACTAGGTAGCTTATGCACAGCAGATATCTTTCATAGTTCTGGAGACTGGGAAGTCCAAGAGCAAGGGGCTGGCAGGTTGGGTACCTGGTGACTGGCAAGGGCCTGCTTCCTGGTGCCTCTTTGCTGGGTCCTCACAGGGTAGAAGGGGTGAACAAGCTCTCTGGGGCCACTTTTATAAGGACTCTAATCCCATTCATGAGGGTCCTACCCTCATGACCTAATCACCTCTCATGGGCGCCATCTCTTAACACTGTTACCTTGGAGGTTAGGATTTCAATATATGAATTCATGGGGGGAGGGGATCAGCAAGTGGTGAGGCTAGGAGTGTGGCTCAGGCTGTGCTGCAGAGGACAGCCCAGCATGGATGTGTCCAGAGTGTGGACTTCATCTGAGAGCTGAAAGGTAGTGACTGGAAGGTTTTATGCAGGTGGCCAAATTTTCTCTTTTCCTCCCTCCCTCCCCTTCCCTTCGCTTCTCTAATTATTTTTCTTGAGTTGAGGATCTCATTCTGTCACCCAGGCTGGTGTGCAGTGGCACAATCACAGCTCACTTCAGCCTTCACCTCTTGGGTTAGGCCATCCTTTTGCCTCACCCTCCCAAGTAACTGAGACTACAGGGCACACATCACCACGCCCGGCGGGGTTTTTTATTTTTTATTTTTTTTCTTTGTAGGGATGAGGTCTTGCTGCTTGGTCTAGGCTGATTTTGAACTCCTGGGTTCAAGCAATCCTCCTGCCTTGGCCTCCCAATGTGCTGGGATTACAGGTGTGAACCATGACATCGGCGCCATTCTCTCTCTCTCTCTCTCTCTCTCTCTCTCTCTTTTGAGTTGTCTCTCACTCTGTCACCCTGACTGGAGTGTAGCAACATGCACACAGCCACTGCTCATGGCCACTGCCAGCCTAAACCTGCTGGGCTCAGGTGATCCTTCCACCTCAGTCTCCCAAGTAGCTGGAACTACAGGAATGCTAACTTTTTGATTTATTGTAGAGATGAGGTCTTGCTGAGTTGCCCAGGCTGGTCTTGAATTCATGGGCTCAGGCAATCTTCTCACCTCAGCCTCCCAAAGGGCTGGGATTATAGGTGTGAGCCACCACCCCTG